>JAGVVM010007563.1:0-32370 GCA_019149425.1 Psidium friedrichsthalianum
TTGTCTTGTGCCCGAGAATGACCCCCAATGATGTAGTCATACCACATCAGCTTCATGGTCCTTATTTCCGGCGAAGAGTTTTCTATCATTCCTTTAGTCCCAACAGAGACCCTTTTAACTCACCTCGAGTGTTCATCCATCCTTAGGAGAAATTTTCAGCAATCATCTTTCCAAGGTTTTCTTGCTAATGATGATAGGAGGGAAACTGCTTTCGTGATTATGACAGAACTCAGTGCCTTATGCCTGAAGATGCGAATGACGAGAGCACCATATGGCATACCTCCTAATTTCTCTTACCATTCCATACGATTGAAGGAATGATCAGGTGTGGGATTGAAAAGGAAAAACTAATAAAAATGGCCCGCACACCTTGCTTCAAAACCTGGAGAATATCGTTCGAGGAGGAGAACTTGGCGATGAATGATTAAAGTAATAATCTTTGGAGAAGAATTACTCTAAGGGGCAAAAGATTTACTAGAACGATTCTTTTGGAAAGCTCAGGTATAGTTGGAGTTTCCAAAATCAAGCTGTAAGCCTCGTTAATGAGAATTATAACTTTGAATGGGCACGAAAATATTGAAGGAGACCAGCCAATCTTCCAAGTCGTAAAACAGTGTAATTTTCTTTTCAAAAGTGAACAGAAAGGTCTAGAGAAGAGAGGAATTTCTTCTCGTGAGGGTTTGCTTGTTGTATTGTACTGTTAGTGTGATCAAGCAGCTGAAATTTTTGTGAGTACAATTTGTATTAATTCCTAAGTGAGATTTCCAAGAATTCAGTGAGGGTTATAAACACTAAGTGTGTTACTGGATATATTGAGGACTGAAAAATAGTAAAAGTATTGAGGTGCATCAAGTAATTATAATCCCCGTTGTATTCTTGTTTCTATATTGGAATCTATAGCGTTTATTTTTAAAATTTTTTTTTTTTTTTATATTTTTATTTATATTTATTTAAAATTTTTTTGTTTTTTTTTTTTTTTTGTTAATTTTTTAAGTCTTAAAAAAAATAAATATTTTTTTTTTTTATATAAATTTTTTTTAAAAAAAAATATATTTTTAGCTCTCCATGTAGACATAGGTTCCAAAAATCTTAAACCCTTTTTTTTGTAATTCTAATATACCCCAATTCAGTCCTAACTTTTCAATTATACTAATTAATCCTAAATCTTTTTCTATTGATACCAATTTAGTTCATCCGGCCAATTTAGGATGAAAACGTTGACGTGGCTATCAATCTCCTATGTGCACCGCTAATGCGACGTAGAAGTTTTTAAAAATTTTTAAAAAATTTTTTCCTTTTCTTTTTATCCTTTCCTTTCATTTTGCGGTGGCTAGGCCATGGACGAATAGGACGAGCACGATGAGGACCCCCTAGCAAGATCTATTCGAGGTTGACTTTCACCCAGATAAGGTGGCCTCGCTAAGCCTGAGTGGCAAGGAGGTCAGCTTGTGCACAGGAAGATGGCTCGCTCCTTACCCTAGCTTGAGCGAGGATCAAACCTGCTCATCTAGTGAGAAGAGCCTCATTGGTGGCCCATGATCGATCACCAACCAAAAAGAAAAGGGAAAGAAAAAAAAAAGGAAGAAATTAAAAAGATTAAAATTTTATAAAAATTATAAAAAAAGTCGTATATCAACACAAGATACCACGGGAGGATGGTTAGCGTCCATGTTAGCAATTCCTAGCTAAATTTACAGATAGACTGAAACTAGGGTTGACCAGGGTTCGGGATGGGACGGATTTTCATCAAGACTTAGGAATCGGACTGGTGATCCTAGTTTCCAGTTTCAGGGACCTGGGATGACTAGAGGGCCTTGAAATGGATTGGTCCCAAGCAGTCCATGGAATTGGTCAAAGACTAAAAGAAAGGTGAGTTATTCCTAGGGGTGTGCAAACCAAACCAGGTTTACCCGGGTACCCGAATCGGACCACCCGAAAAACAGTGGTCGGGAATCCGGTTCCATTCAAACCGGTCCGGGAACTGCGTTTCCAATTTTTGAGAACGGTTAGAACCGGTCCGGGAACGGGTCTAGGTAAAAAACCACTGGATCGGTTTAAGAATCCGGTTTTTTTTTTTTTTGGTAGGTAAGAAATAATATTAGCTAATCACAACGCGATACAAAGGAGCCCAAACACAAGCTTCGTACCCAAGGTTACAAAGCTGTTACCAAGGGTGCAAGGGTGTAAGGCGAGTCCAAGAAATCAGACGAACCAAAGGACCACACACAACCCAAGGGCGACCCATGTATGAAGACAACGACACTAGAAACAGTGGTAGCCCTTCCGTACATTAGTGAAAATTTTGCCAATAAAAAATTACACCAATTACAACATCTATCATACTTCTTTTCCATATTATTATTACATTTACCACCCCTTTTTTCCACTCATAAATCATTCCATTAACTACTCCCACCCCTTCCACCACCTAAACACACTTCATATCAACAAACAAACCATTAACCCTTTACCCCACAACACATCACCCCCCCCATAACCAACCCATATAACAATTTATTCCCAACTAACTAAGACCAACAACAGCGCAAACAGAGTGCAAAAACACGCCTTTTTTCCGGACAAAAATCCCCATACAATCAAACAATCTTATGCCAAACCGTCCACACAGCAACAATTGTATTATCACTCCTATCGATCAGTACTGCAGACGTGCAGCTGTTACTTATGGGTCACAGAGAGCACTTCAGTAACAACCCCCCAGCTCCCAAATCCAGCAACATAGCATAGAACAAGGAGGTAGAGTATACCCCTAGGAAACATCATCTACGACATCAAGTCGGGTCTTACGGGCACCAGAGGACGCTACGCCAATATCCTGACAGCACAGCAGCGCGAGCCGAGTCCAATACAGGAGATAGGCACTGGATGGCACAGCAAGCTCTGACATACACCGAGTCTCTCCTTTCCCTCCCCTTTCTTTTTCTCCCGTTGTTCGCCCTGCGTTTGATGACACGAGCACACCACAGCTTGTTGCTGGTCCCTCGTGCCTGCCCCCTATGGACTGTCCATGCTTGCTCCTAGTTGCCGGCTTCCCTCTGGTGCCAGTAAAGACCCACTTCGACGGTAGATGATGTTCTCGCCAGGGGATGCGTGCCTCTCTTCGACTTGTTGCTGGATTGTAAGCGTTGGTGGACTAAGCTGCCCTAGTAACGCTGCCACTCGTCCTTCAGCTAGGCTACTCTGTTTCTGAGGGTGCTATTTTTGTGTTGTTTTTCTCTGTGTTTGCACTCTGTTTGCCTGCGTTGTTGGTCTTGTTGTTTCGGCCACACGTTTGGCCGTTGTCTTCTGGTGGCCCCCTTTTGTGGGTTCCTTTGGTTCGTCTTGTTCTTACCGGACTCGCCTACACCCTTGCACCCTTGGTAACAGCTTGTAACATTGGGTACGAAGCTTGTGTTTGGCTTTTGTATCGCGTTGTGATAGCTCATATATTCTACCTTACCAAAAAAAAAAAACCGCGTTATATAAACCGTAACAGGTGGGTTTTACCTAGGACCCAGGTTCCCGGGACCGGTTCTAACCGGTTCTCAAAAATTGAACCCAGTTCCCGGAGCCGGTTTTGAATGGAAACGATTCCCGGACCCCTGTTTTCGGGTGGCGATTCGTGGTAGGGTAAACCTGGTTTTGGTGCACACCCCTAGAATAACTCACTTCTTTTAGTCTTTGGACCAATTCCATTGGACATCTTGGGGACCAATCCAATTTCAAGCACCTCTAGTTTCTTCCCAGGTCCTGAAACTGGAAAACTGGATCACCAGTCCGATTCCTAAGTCTTGAGGACCGGCCATCACGAAACAGGTCAACCTAGTCAGTCTATCTGATAAATTTAGGCTAGAATTGTAAACATGGACGCTAAACCATCCTCCGTGGTATCATTGTGTGATATAGACTTTTTTATAATTTTAATAAAATTTTAAATACTTTTTAATTCTCATTTGTTTTTCCTTTTCCCTTTTCTTTGGTGGTGATCGATCATGGGGCCACAATGAGGCTCTTATCACTAATCTAGGCAAGGGTGATCCTCGCTCAAGCTTAGGGTAAGGATCGGCCTCTTCCTTGCACAAGGCTGACCCTTGCCCAAGCAAGGCTTAGCGAGGGCCACCTTATCTTGGGGTTGAAAGTCAACCTCGCTAGATCTTGCGAGGGGGGCCTCATCGTGCTCGGCTATTCGGCCATGGCCTAGCACGGCAAAATGAAAAGGAAAAAGGATAAAAAAAGAAAAGGAAAAAAATTTTAAAAAAATTTTTAAAAATGTTCTACGTCAGCATTAGCGGTTGCCACATAGGATATTGATAGCCACGTCAACGATTTTCAATCTAAATGCCGATGAACTAAATTGGTATCAATAGAAAAAAGATTTAGATTAAATTAGTTTAATTGAAAGTTAGACTGAATTGGAAATTAGAAATTACAAAAAAAGGGTTTAGGATTTTTGGAACCTATGTCTACGGGGAGAGCGATATAGGAATCCAATATAGAAACAAGCAATACAACGGGGATTATAATTGACTTGAGCACTCAAATACTTTACTATTTTTCAGTCCTCATTATATCCAGAACACACTTAGTGTTTAACCCCTTCCCTCTTTTTTCCTCCCCCCGTGCCCACATTAACCACACCACACCCCCGCCCACCTCCGTCCCGATCAACCCTCTCCAAACTTTAGCGATTTCCATTGAACAACCAACCCTTTATTCTCCCTCATTTTTCCTCAAAAACTTTCACTGGCCTATAACCATCCCTAACACAGCCTACCCCATTCCAACCTCCCCCCCACCCATCTCCACCCCCATCTTATTCTCAAGCCCAAACCCCCTCCCTCCACGACGAAAGGCCATAATTCCCCCCTCTCTTCTCTAGACCCCCCCCCCCTTTCTGTTCTCACCCCTGTTCTTGAAAAGATAAAATACATGTTTACGACTGAAACCGATTTTCTTTCCCTTTAACTTCGGCTGCTCCTGTCCCTCCCACTCCCCTTTAACCTTCCCTTACTTGCCCATTCCTGCCCCCCCCTTTTCCCCCGCCCCCCCTTCCTTCACCCTTTTTTTCCTCATTTTTTTCTTCCCCCCATCCCACCCTTTCAAAGCCTTCCCGTCCTCATAATTTCTCATCTAACGAGGCCTTACAGCTTGATTTGGAAACTCCAAAACTATACTGAGTTCCAAAAGATCGTTCAGTAAATCTTTTGCCCTTAAGTATCTTCTCCAAAAGATATTACTTTAATCATTCATCCCAAGTTCTCTCTCGAACGATTATCTCCAGGTTTGAAGCCAAAGGGGTTGGGGCCATTTTAATTAGTCCTTTTTTCAACTTTTTTTCCTCCCCCACACCCCTTTGATTTCATTCTTTCAATGTATGGAAGGTAAAGAGAAATTAGGAGTATGCCATATGGTGCTCTTGTCTTCCATCTTCAGGAATAAGGGCACTGAGTTCTGTCATATCACGGAAAAGCAAGTTCATCCCTCCTATCATCATTAGCAAGGGGAAAACCTTCGGAAAAGATGATGCTGAAAATTTCTCTTAAAGGATGGATGACACTCCCGGGCCCGAGTTGCCGTCTTCCCCCCCCTCTCCCCGTCTCGCGACCCCCAACGCGCAGACCTCGATGAAACACTCTTCCCTTCTTTTTCCACCCACCCCCCCTTACTACCCGCCAGCCCCCCGCCTGCGCCTTTCCCTACGAGTTTTGATTTCGCCCCCTCGCCCTGTATTTGGAACGTCCACCATAATCCGTTTCATTCTCCACACTTCGTTTTTATTTTAAAACAAAAGGTACCACAAACTACTTGTGAAAAGCATCTCATAAAAATATTTTGATGATTTCCAAAACTATCATTCGGATATTTTATTTTACCTTTGGCATGTAGGTGTTTTATCTATGACAGAATCACATCATGGACCATTAGGTAAAAATCACGTGAAGTATAAGGCATTCAATGAAAATTACCTGAGGGCCCTAAAAGATCTAGTAGCTTATTGTGTGATATCTCGGAATTGTTTAAAACATTCGGCTTCTATTTGGTTTGGTCTTCGAACATGTTGATATTTCTAAAAGAAAAAGTAAAGTAGCCATTACTTGAGGAAAAGTACGAAGGATAGATTCTGAATTCTATCGAGAAACAGTTCCCCTAGGCCTGTCAAAGTGTAGCAATAGCTGTCAGTATGGAACAAAAGCAAACGTTGCCTATTTTTGGAAAGTCTGATCTGTCTTGAAAAAAGCTATTACAAGCAGCTCCATTACAAGACAAGAAGTCTATCAACCACCAACAATTCTTTGTTTAGCCAAAGGACACTCCAACAGCATTATTGGAACCATCTATCAAAAGGGAAGCTCCATGAAAATAAAGGCGACATAAACGAAACAAATCAAACTTCTAAAACAGTCTAGTTGATTGCTTGTGAAAAGCTTACACCGTTTAAAGATTTGTGCTCACTAATAACCTTGTAATCGTGAAAAAAAAAAAATGTAGTCTCTAAAGTAGTGTGGTTGTATCTAGCTAGTGTGACCTATCATTTGAAAGATCAACTCTCTTCAATTGTAACTTATGAGGCAATTTATAGTATATTCCAACCCAAGTTGTGATTTAGTTGTGTAGAGTGGACGTAGACTAGTGCTAAGCCAAACCACTATATCTGGTGTGCTTATTTTTCAGTCAATCTTCGTTAGCTCTACACATACTCAGATTATCATTTTCGTGAAATATATAGTCACTGATTCTTTTCATATCACCTTTGTTTTTCGCATGAACTAAAAAAAAGTTTGAAGCAAACCTATTCACCCCCTCCTACGTTGCATTATAGCCCCAATAATCTAACCCCTTTCATGGCACTCTTTAATCTTCATTATGAGCAAAGTAGGGGATAAGGAATTCTAATCAGAGGGCGTCTCTGAAAGGTTCCTACTAGACATCAAAGTAATTTCTTCCTCCATACTCCTATCATGGATAGTCCTTCTATCGAATTGCCACTGATGGCCAAGAATAATGTATAGCATCCACAGGTAGTTACATCACTCAATCTTGTTCAAAATAAATAGAACCAAAAAAAATGGGAAAGATTGACAAGGATCAGTTTGAAAACGGTTACCTCAGTACTTTCCTTCAATGATGACATATGTAAGGCGTAGGGGGCGCCTTTAACTCCAAATTGCAGCTTGCTTGGCTACTTCAATCACATTTTCACAACAACAATTCAATGATTATTTGATATACCTTCCATGAAAATGTAATAGGCCAAATGAAAAATATGGGGCATAGCCAACCTATCTCCGGTTGTTGTCCTTTAGGAGTGAGTAAATATATTTCTCACCATGAGAAGGTCACCAGAATGACCATAATCTTACTCATCTTCCACTGCAACTTCATTACTTCAATTCTTCTTCTAGTGGAGTCCTCTCTCTTTTCATCGAAGTCATTATCCACTAAAAAAAAAAAAAAAAGCTTCACCGACTAATCAATTCTTATTAATTTGACAATTGCTAACATGATAGACTTTCTCTCCACAAGGGAAATAAAAAAAAAAAATAAAAGGAATATAAGGGGCGAACAAGGGGGGGGAAAAAATAATATATAAAAAATTTATAAAAAACAAAAAAAAGAAAAATATAAAAGGGGGGGGGAATTTATAATAAAAATAAAAAAAAAATAAATAAAAAAAAAAAAAAAAAATTAAAAAATGCCACTGCGTGTAGTTGATGTTTTGAAACGTTTGACGAGTAGAATCTTACTAGTAGGTTGATGGCAGTAAACTTCACAACATTGGTGCGTAACGGTGGTAACTCCTAGTGCTCTGTTTGCGCATGTTAGAGGGGTCCTTGTTTCAAAGCAGGAGTGCTCTACTTGAGTGCCACTAACACCTCATAAGGTCCCAAATGTCAAGACTGCCAAAGGATCTGGAATATGAAGTGAAAACCATTCAAATACTTGTTTAAAGCACCCTCTTCTAGATCCTGGAGTTGTGCGAATCACGAATCATTGATCTCATTGGTATATTGCGTCTACCGTACGAGTACCTCGTCTCATATTTTGCTACTGCAAGTAGAACTCTCTTCGTATATCTCTTAGCCAAGGGACACTTTTCAAATCTTGTCCTCATTTTTTGCCATGAAGCGATTGGAATGTTGGCTAATAGATTGGTGGTTCATTTCTCCCGTCTCCCCCAAACTATGCCTTCGCCTTTTTAGAACGAATTGTAATGATACCAACTTAGGCGATCTTCGAGACATTCCTATGCTCAAAAACTTCATTCACAAAGTATTAATCAATCAGATAATTTCATTAGCAGAGTCAGTACGCGAAAATTCTTAACATCTATTTTGATTTTCCTTTCCCAATTTGCGCTCACAAACTCTCGTGCAATATATGGAGCATTCCCCCTTTGGGGAAAAGATTGAATACTTTTTGAAGAAGAAGAATCACCATTGGAGTCTCCGGTTTTGGAATAGGTGGAGGGTTGTTTGCTTCAGCCCTCAAATGCTAAAACTTCTCGAGGTCAGTCATCAATTGTTGTTGCATATGCTACTACATAATTCAAACAACGTGTGTGCACTTCATTAATGGAATGGTTCTACTACCTCGACGTCTTGCTGTTTTGGAGCATATCTCTCCTCCAAAGCTTATGCAGTCTCCGGTTTTGGAACTAGGGTGAGGTTGTTTGCTTCAGCCTTCAAAATGCTAAAACTTCTCGAGTCCAGTCATCAATTTGTTTTGCATGCTACTACCTATCTCAACAAGTGTGTGCACTCATTCAATGGAATCGGTTCTACTAACCTCGACGTCTTGCTTGTTTTGGAGGCATTATCCCTCCCTCCAAAGCTTGATGCCCATTCTTGGTATGACCACCGAAAATTGTAGTTCCCCAAGATCACCCTGTTGGTTTTCCTAGTATCTCAATGCCAAAAACAGTTCTATACAAATAAACTTGTTATTCCTGGTCTTTTGAGCATATATCTGTCCAAGGCTAGTCCACAACTGCTGTAGCATATGTTTCATCAATGATTGGTTTAAAACCATTATCATCAACCACTGCCATATAACTAACACACTTGACGATGAAATAAGCCATTCAACATTAGTTTTTTTCCGGTTTCTATTATAAACACGAGCCAAATAAATAATCAATCACAGATAAAAGGTTTTCCATTTCCATTTCCACAACATGATAATTTGAAACATTCTACGTGTATCTATTCCCTCGTTTAACACAAAACACAAAATGAAGTAAGAACCTAGCTCTATGACTTTGTTGGGAGATCAATAACAGCTTGAACAATATGGATTCTACAGGTGAATAAACAATATCCCCTCTTTGCAACTTAATAAAAATGGCAATATACCACATGATACTATCAAGGTATATACAATCACCAACGAACAACAAGGTAGTTTTTTATGTGGAAATCTCGCTAAACGAAGTTGTGTTATATTTGAAAAACCTAATGAAGAAGAATTAGATGAAAATCATCCCATTGAGGTGTTAAAATGCTATTGCTTGCAATTCGACTAGAAAAGGACCTCTATGCTAGCTTGATGAAAGCAAGACAACACCTTATTTCTGGGATGTCGCTCTCTCGAACGTCTTGCTACTGCGTCGCAACGTTATTTTGCGGCGTGACATAAATAATAGTGAGACCCTATTTCTCTGTATGTATCATCATATGGGCTCAAGCCTTTGGGTTTGTAATTCATTGGGCTTCCTCTACATGAGCGAACCCAGCCAACACAACCATCCATTACTGATAAGGTGTCCCGGTTAAACGCAAAAGTGGAACCGCACAGTGATTTAGAATCCTCCTAATGTGGTTTTGTTATCTCATATGCATATTCTTTTCAAGTTTCCTGTAAATTTCGATCATCTGTGTGCCGAGAGTTGTATATGACAAGCCTTGAGCAAGGGTCGTGCGCCCTGACATAGCGCGAAATCGAAAGAAGAAGCTACTGAGAATGTGTTTGGCAATGATTATGATACAAAAAATCAATTCTAATCAGAATTGGTTTTCTCTGATTCTATTCCCTTGGATGATTTTTAGAGAATCAAAACACGTTTAGTAACTACACAAAATTTCTATTCTCGGGAACAATTTCCCTTCTCAATTTTTTTCATTTAATCAAATAATTACATTTTGTCACTATAAAGTCAACCTATATAGTATCACTAATAAGTGAACACAAATCATACATCATTCATAATTAGTCTATTTATTTCGTAGAGTATGAAGACATGTGTAAGATCTTTAAGAAAGAACATCAGCTCAATAGGGAACTTACGCTTAAATTTTTGCCACGAATTGACATGGGAGCAAAGGTGTCAAATGTGTGGGTCGGTTTGGTTCGAATATGGTCCGAGGGGAGACACATTTATATAGTACAAATCTAATAACCATACCCGACCCAATCCATACCCACTCTAACCCAACTCGTATTACTTAAACACTTCCATATTTAACCAAATTATGGAATATTTGTTTCTTATAATTTGTTAAAAAAATAATATTGGTAAAACACTTTCATGCAATATAGTGAATTTTTTAATTTTTTTATCTATTTTTGATAAAAAAATTATTTTCTAATTTTTTTAAAAAATGTTATTTTATTTTATGTTTTCTTTTTGTTTTTCCTCCAGCAGCGACGGTAGGATCAAAAGGGAGAGCTTTCTCACTTTGTTGGTCTTGTTTCTCAAAAGTGATTCTAGAACAATGAATCAAATTTTTTTTTAATTCTTGTTTTTACTCGAAATCTATTCCTGAGAACAAAATAAGATAATTTGATAATCAGAATCATTTATGTTACCAAATAGGTTTCTCATCTTTTTTATTTTGGGAATAGAATAAGATAGTTAGAATCGGGCAGGCCCTAAATTGTCTGAATGACTGTATTCATCTGAATCTGTCCTAATTACCTTAATGTAATTCACTGTACCCACCATTTTACTGCCGTTCTAAGTAAATTATAGGCACTACCAGAAATTTATCGAAATTCAATTTAGATAATTAATTATCGACTTTTCTAAAGTTCACCAATATGATCTAAGCATTAGCAATGCCACAAAAAAATTTACCGATTTGGGACCCCCGCTCGTGGCTTTCGCCTGGTGACAATGGGGCGCTCACCCCCTTTCTGCCCGCATAGACGCATTATTAATTTCTTCTTCTTTTTTCACTGGTGTTTTCTCTATTTCCTACTCTCTGGTTTTTTTTTTTTTTTTTTGGTAAATAGAAGGTACAACTAAAGAATTATAGTCTAAAATCAACAATCCTACTTAGCGTTTTTATGTGGCGCACTAAACATCTTTTTTGTTTAAAAACCACATAATAAAGAAGAGAAACAACGGTCGCAATTCTGTCCCTTTGAAATTGATCATGAAGGTGAGAATTTTTAGGACTTACGCTGTGATTTTTTTCCCAAATAACTAATTTAGTAACGTCTTTCAAATTCTACAAGGATGGTTAGCAATCAAGGGAAAAGTACAAAAAAAAAATTATAAACCTTTTTACATTGGTACTAATTCAGTACATAATTTAGGCCAAAATAACTAACGCACCTACGTAGTATCGTCAATTTGATGTGAACTTTTTTATATAATTTTTAATAATCCTTTTGAATTTCTTTCTTTTATATTTGTTTTCCTTCTCTTTTCTTTTTGCCAGTGGCCGATCGTAGGCCACCGACCATAGGCCATGGCCAGCGTGGCCCTTCTCACTAGATCTGGCAAGGCTGACGCTCGCCCAAGTGAGGCCCGACGAGATGCCTTAGCTTAGGCTAAGGTAGGCCTCACCATGCTCACCCTCACTAGCCATTGCCAATGAACCTCTGGCAAGATGAAAAGGGAAAGGATTAAAAAAAAAAGGGAAAAACTTTGAAAAAATTGGAAAAAAATGTGTATGTCAATATCGGCGGTACCACGTAGGATAGGTAATATCCATGTCAGCAATTTCCGATCTAAATTGACCAAATGACTAAGTTGGTACCAATACAAAAAGATTTAGACTAAATTAGTCTAATCAAAAGGTTTAGAACTGAATTGGAACAAATTAAATAAGTTTAAAACTTTTTTATGCTTTTCCCTAGCAGTTTACCATGATGAGTTTACCAACATGCAATACAATTACTATTCTATTTACTAGATTGAAGCGACATTATAATGATTCTCCTAATGTTTAATTTGTTATTGATTGACATTTAAGACGTATTTACTCACGTGAGCTGTATAACTTCTTGCAAGCATAGTTAAGAAAGTCACAGTGATTATAATCAATTATTTTAAGGTGATTATTGATGTTTTCGATAGGTAGATAGTTATTTATGTTGGAATTATTACGCTCCTTAAAATTTTTGATGTTATTTACATGAAAGAACCAAATGACTATTATTACAATAAAAGTTGAATATTATAATTGTAAGAAGAGACGATTTTCCATGATGTGTGCTTTTGTTATGCGTGCTATGCTTGTGTGCAAAGTCGAATATTTATGGCAAGCTAGTTTGCTCCTGTCGTTTTAGTCGTGTGTCCAAATTTGTCTGTCAAAAAATACTATGGCAACTAGTCAGAAAAATAATATTGAAGCAAATAAAGAAAAAACTACCGAATCGGCTCGATAGTTTTCCAAAAATAATCAATTCCGGAGGCCACTCTCCAAGTATAAACTCGAGCCAAATTGGCTTTACACCTCACATGGGTTCGGTTGTATATACTTTCCCCACGCTTGATTTTCGATAGCTAATTCTAAGAGTACACCGAGTGTACCGTACTTATGTATTCAAAAAAAAAAAAGCACTTCACAAAGTTGATTCGAATTGTTATGTGATGATTTTTTGTGGCAAAAGAATACCTAGAATGTCAATATTTGTGTATATCGCTTACTTTAGTGTCAATATATTTTTTTAATCATTTAAGTGTCAAATTTAAAAAAAAAAACAGCTATTTCAGTGCTAACTCCAGTGAGTTTCACCGAAAATCCAACGTGGCATCTACATGGCTCAACGGAACATCCAAGTCAGCAATAACAAAAAAGCCAAAAGTTTAAAAAAATTAAAAAAAATGCAAAATACTTTGTCGCAACGGTGAGGGCTTGAAAGCCCTCGCCACTGCCGTCCATCATTGTTGGCCACTGCCGATGAGGGTGGGTGATGGCCCACAACCCAAGATGGCTACAAGCGAGGCCTCACCTAGATCTGCGACAGCAAGGCCCCGTCGACTTGGTGAGGGCTTCAAGCCTTCGTCGTTGCAACCTAGCAATTTCCCTTTTTCTTTTGAATATTTTATTTTTTTAGTCATTTAGCTTATTTTTTAAATTTAATTTCATATTACCAAAATAATTCCACATGGATTGAATTTAAAAAAAAAAAATTTGCCTCGTGGACGCCAAGTGGACAATTTTTAAAAAAGTCCACATAGTATTAAAAAATTAATTAAAAAATGTCGCATGTACTATTTGGCCGAAATTGACACTGAAGTGATCGTTTTTTGCCGGAATTGGCACTTAAGTGATCATTTTTTCTCCGATTTAGCACTTAAGTAATAAAAAAAATGTTTTCATAAAAGTACGTGTTGTACACAAATATTGACACTCCAACTATCCTTTTGCTGATTTTTCATAATTAAGTATTGAAATGTCGTTAAAAAGGTGGCGTTGCGGTGCACTACTGTACTTGGTTTTCTAACCATTCGGCTTCAAATGGTTTTCCATTTTTCCTCTGTCGAGACACCCTTCACCCCTAAGACTCCAACTTTAGCTCTCGTTCTCTTGGGGCGCGCATGACAACCATTCTGTTCCAGAAATAATTTCTGGAACAGAAATAGATTTTTCTATTTCTACCAAAAATAAAAAAATTTTGTTTCTGGTTTTGAGCCAAAATCTATTTCTGGAACAAATTTTTGTTCCAGAAATAGAAAAAGAGATTTGCGTTGCCAAACGAGTTTCTGTTCCAAACCTATTTCTGGAATAGGTTTGGAACAGAAATAGAGAAATAGAAACGTTGTTATGTGCACCCTTGCTCTCCCTCACCCCCAGTGACCTCATTCCACTTAACCACGTAGACGACATGCCCATCTCACCACCAAGCTGGGCCTGATCATCACTCCACCGTACCGACACCACTTGTAAAGATCATCCGCTCTACCCGAGGTTCAAGCGCCAGGGTCCAAGCCGGGCTTTATGGGACCCGAGCCCCACCATTGAGGTCCAAGGCCTGGGCTCGTCCTCGGGGGACCCACATATTCACTAAGTACGCTAGGACCTTCAATGCTTATTAGTCCACCAAATCTTTTCCTCCTCTGCTCATTGATTTCTCATCTACAAATAAAAGCATTATCAATATCATTCATGGCCAATACCAAACCCTTCTCAGCTTCAATCAAACTCTTAAAGAGAGTTTTGATAGTTTAGCAAACTCACAATCAGGAGGATAATTGCCTCTGGTATAAATGACGGGACCAATAGCCATGTGATGTCAGCAGTTTCTGGATACATCCTACAAAAGATTCTTCTGGATGCAATGTGCATCTATGAAGAAAAATGGATTTCTCTAAAGCTACTGAACTTGTACAGACATCTACAAGCTATTACTGAATATCGAAAGCAAAAAGACTCCTTTGCTCGTCTGTTGGGTTCAACAACCACCTACAGAACATCCAAGCCGCCCCAACCACAGACATAAGTGACAACATCGCTAAAATTCCGAAATGTGAAGAATCATTGGCAACTATTGCTACTCCTAACATCACAGATTCCGCCAAGCTCGCTACAGATATCTCTGTCGTCCCGATAAGATTAGCTTTGGAAGATGGAATCCCGGTTTGAAGAATCTGTGCCCCGACCACATCATAGGACATGTGACCCAACCTTGACAAAACCTACAAACAGCCCACATCAATAACATGGAAACATAGATAATTCTCCTGCAATGAATTTAGCCACATGCATGCAAAAGCACGCAAAAAGTACACCACAAGTGTCGTAACTTTCAAATGGCTCTCACCTGAATGTCATAACTTTTTTTTTCTATCACTTGAGTGAAATAACTTATGTACGACGTCACTTGAGTATCAGATTTTTTTATTTCTGATCACTTGAGTGCTATATAACTTTTTTATCAATCATTTGAGTGCAATAACTATTTGAACCCATTCACCACAAATGTTATGCAACGTTTGATATGTTTTTCAGAAGTTATAGCACTCAAGTGTATAGGAAAAAAAAAAAGTTACTGCACTCAAGTCAGCACCATACAAAAGTTATGATACTTGCGATATCCTTAACCTACAAAGCACACATTATTATTGGGATTTTTCTTTTTGTTGAACATTGAGATTTCATTTCAGCCAGTTTAATTCTCATAGTTCAAAGGTTTGGCCTTCCATTCACAGTGAAAAACAAAAGACAGAAGACAAAAAGAATAGATGTTATGTTTGATCCTTGTGGATGTAGAGCATGTGGGGACTAATAGATGTTACGTAATTTGAAATTGATCTGAAGCTTTTGTTGCAAACCTTCTCCATTTGGACATTTAGGCCTTTAGGTTCGCATAATGATATCAGGTTGATCAACCTCAAAAAGTAAGGGACTGATCGAGCCAAGGTTTTTACCATCCTCTAAAAGATCATGACATAAGTTGACACGATAGTCTCTCAACTGCAGAAATAATGCAATTGTGCAAAATTTTGTAAGACAAGTAGGATCCTTACGATCAATGAGAGGAAAAAGAGAAGAGGGCACTGCTGAGAAAGAGATCCACTCCAGTACACAGCTACAGCGATGGTAAGAAGTGAAGCCTGAAAGAGTAAACCTGCTGCTCCAGCCTGCAATGGAGTATCAAGAAAAACCATACTCAAAGGAGGAAGAAATCAGAAACTGGTGGAAGATATAAGAACATCCAACTCCAACCTTCAATATTCCAAGATGCTTGACTAGGTTTGCAGACACAAATGTCGCTGCAACACCCATAAAAGCACATAACCCACTAAATCCTCCTATTACAGATGGATTCAAACCTGCATCAATTTCCGCCAAACATTATTCAAGTAGCATGAAACATGCTGAGAAGATGGGGAAAGGTTACTTAAGGAAGCTTCTGTGCAACATAGAGTTGAGTAACGGATGTCCCATATAAAGGATTACCAATTTTCTCCTCCGAAGAGAGAGATTTAGTTAAGTCAGAAAGGAGGAAGATGCCCATGCACTTAGTTCTTTTATATGCAGGAAACTTTACTTTACACTTACTCTACAAACATTAATGCCCATTTTGTGCCAAAAAGACAAGGCTTTCGATCAACCTATTTTCACTCCTTGAGTGATAATTATAATGGCACTAGATAATAAATAAAACATACATAATGGACCATGATATGACAATATAAGCCCCTTTGAAAATAGTTCGTACTTCTAAATACTGGCAGACAATACTGGTCAACTGAAGATATGAACATTCTGCAGAACTGGGATTTTCACTAAGGATTATATCAACAAATATGGATAAGTACCACGCTGTGTCAAGAATGCTGTCATCAAACTTCCAGGAGCCAGAACAACATTAAAGTACAAAAGCACATAAGCAAGGCTTGCAGGTAGAACTGGCTGCTGTATGTATTCCTTCCAACCCAGCTTGATAGCTTCTACACCTACACCCGCTAGACATTCAAGAGGTCAAATCAGATTTCACAACATTAACTTATAGCGAGTGATGTCTCAAATGACTTACCTATACCATCATTCTCATTTACAGTTCCACCATTGCATGATTTGCAACAATTATGCAAGCATTTAGGGCGATCCAAAACACCAGTTGAAAGCTTGTTTGTCAACCATGCAAGAAGAACCTGAAAATTGATTCAGAAGTTCAGACTAAATATGTATACACTTTTTAATCCAAAAAGATTTGGCAGAGGATTTGGAGGTTGGAGCTATTACCGTCACAGGTAACGAGCATATCATTAAACCAGCAGCTGACTTTAAGCAGGTCACCGGGTCATATTTGGCAAGAAGAATGCCAAACAGAGAGGCTCCAGCAATCTGTACTTATTTTAGATCACAAATCTCAGAAGAAAAGTCCGATAATGACAAGCCTCTTCTCGTGTTTATGCTAGCATGATTTCTTTACTTTTCTAATAAAATGACTCTGAAAATGTACTTGGGCTACATGTACAACAATTTGCAATGACATGATAAGCGGACCAGACATACAGGAGTGCACCTAAGTACATGTGATAAAGAGACTTGACAATACCTCACAGAGAAGATCAATCCGATTGAGAATAGCATTGGCTTGAGCAAGTGCTATTGGCCTATTTACGCCCGTTAACTGCATAAAGTTAGACTGCAGGGTGAGAAAGCCTTAAGCTTCAAGAAGGAGAAAACAGAGAAGCCATATGTGCATTTTACAGAAATATGAAAAGCTTAGAGAAAGGAGATACCAGCACAACCCAATCCCTCTCCATAGCAACCCCAAGGGCTATGCCACACAGCCGCTCAATGGCACCAGCTAATACTAGCACAATGAACCAAGGACGAAGAATCACAGTTGATGCATAAGTACGTGGAATTGAATGAGCTCGAATTATCATCGCCGCAGATAACAACTGAGCTGCTGCCTGTGAGAAACAGCAACGTCAATTCACAACAACGTTGAAAACTTCATTTCTCACAACCATTCGCAAGAATGTATGGCCATAGTAGCATACTTTACCTGAAGAGTATTTAGGAAGTTATATGCCGGCAATCTGGGAAAAGAATCCATGAGCTTTCCAACTAAAGGGCCTCCAGCAATTATTGCAAGCTGTTCATAAAAAGTGTTAGGAAGATTCTTGTTGTGTGCCAAATCCATAGGACATGTCTTAGAGAATACCTTTGCAATAAACCCCATGACTGCCACAGGAAGAAGGCTTGGGTGAAGCAGTGCTATAGCTGATGGCCAAGCAAAATTCCATAACTGTTCCACCAGATTTCCAGCTAAGCAATTGGCGTACAAGGCTGAGACATAGGTTGTCCATTAGAACAATGGTAGCAGAGTGCAATGTCCACTGAATACTTTACCTATTTAAAGCTTGCATTAAAGAACCTATCTACAACTCCATCTATTAACACCAAGGAATTTGCAAGTGGCATCATGCTCATAGCGCAGTTGTCATGGAAATGGAGTGCACTGGGTACAGTGGTCGCAGGTGCTGCAGACGTGAACTTTGGATCTTGCAAATTACGAATAGAAAGGAATAAAATATGCAGTTCTCCTTCATTAATGTTAATTGTGACTATTTTCTAGCATAGTTGATCAAGAACTCAACCTAAACCTTCTACAATAAATACATTTTTGTACAAGAACTCAGCCTAAAATATGCAGTTCGCCGTGTCATATTTTTAAGTCAATTATTAATTCTTTCAGTAGAATTCGTGCCTTTATGCAGCCAAAAGATATTTTCATATATAATCATAAAGTAAGAAATACAATACTCATAAAGGATACACTAAAATACTTAGTCCACTGTTTTTTCAATAAACTCATTCTACTTCTAGCCAGAAAGAGAAAAGTCAATAAGAAGCTCATTTCTCTGATGCACACTTCCTAGAAATAACTAGGAAAAGGAAAAACAAAGAAAAGTTTCTTTGGTTCTATGTTGAGCGCTAACTCAATTCTTGAGGCCAAGCTTAACTTGCAACTTATCAGAGATGTACACACGGGGAAAGGTGGTTATCAGACTCGAATATTTCATCTTTGGGCCCATAGACTTTTGTACAACTTTCCCCAACCATCCTCCCAAATCAAAACCCGGATTGTTTCAAACCAGAGATCTCTCTTTATTCTTTTCGACAAAAGGAGAAGAAGCATGTACAGCCAATAGACAGCCGTAACGGTCGTTACAGGTATGATTTTGAAAAGCATCACGATAGTGGCATGCAATGGGCATAGCCATAGTGGGCACCATTACGGTTGGACAGTGGCCATTCACACTGTTATTGAATTCCGCTACCAATTCCATATATTGCATCAAACAAGAGACACAACAACAGACTACCAAACGGGAAGCGAGGGAATCCAATATGATTCACATATTTCTTTTCTTACCATATAAGCCTGCCGGGTGGGCTGGAATAGCTGCGAGGGCATTCTGCTCCTCCACTGACAATACCTGCAATACAGAATGATGGGAAAAGGAAAGTAAGTCCACAATAGAAGAAAACGTCAATCTGAGACTGCACTCTCAAAGAAAGAATGTATCTACGGATTCACAGGAAACATACCGGCAATGCAGTCAAGAGACTATCCACAAAAGCTCTTGCAGTTAGGATACTTGAAGAGTCAGACTCAAGGATATCAGGTTTAAGGTGAACAACAGGGACAGGACATTCAGTTTCTCTGACTGATTTTTCACTTAAAACCTCATCATCTGTGGCAACATGATCATACTGTACATCTGTATCTGTTATCGAACACCTGGAACTCAAATGCCCGAACCTGCAAATTAGAACACAGTGGAAGAAAATTACTTATGTCACATGCGATCCTTTCAATAATCTGAATATGTATGACTGGTACAATGCTACCACGGCCAGGACCCTTCGGCCAAAGCAAAGTAATGACCGTCATTCAACTCACTTTCTTTTCCTATATGATGATGGAGAAGGACGAACTACAGTGGAGTACCATTTCCTGAATACAACAGTAGAAGAAATATCTCCAACTTCCACGGATGTGATAGCAGTACGAGAGCAAAATATAACAAAGTAAAGGTTCTTGATCTCACAATTTCCTTCAGAAGAAAGACACCTCTAAAATGTCTCTGCAGCAAAACACCACAGAGAAGCAAGAAAGCACAACTTCATCTCCTCTTTTAGTCCTCAAAGATGTTATCATGTCTCAATTCCCTGTAGCAGATTGCAGTGACGGCCCCCTTCAAGCACAATCACTTTGAATTGACACTAACTAACAAAGTACCCAGGCTTTCTTGCTCTCTCTTACAGCCCATAGACTGAAACCTGTCCGAATCAATTGGCGAATGATTCGCACACGACCTACGACTCCACCGCCACCAAAAAAAAAAAAAACCACGCATAGAGTCTAGAATCAAAAAACCAAACCTTCCGGAATCGAGCGGGCGGTTGCTGAAGTTCAACCATCGGCGAGAAGCGAGGCGATGGCGAACGCGAGGGGAATGCCGCAGCGGAGAACGAGCGACGCCGGGGAGCGAGAGCGGATTCGCGGCGGAGACGACGAGGACGACGACGGGCATGGCGAGTCACCAATCCCCAGCTTCCTCAAATGCCTGAGCTTGAAGGACCAAGCGTTGCTCGAGCCTCCCACGCACAAAGTCATGCAGGCTGCGGTGGCGAACGACGGATTGCGGCGACAACGCAAGCCTCGCGAGGAATCAAGCTCATGAGCGAGGGAGAGAAAATGGTCGAATCGAGCGAGAATTCCTCCGATAAGGTTGTCGGATTCGGGGTGGTTGTCGAGGCCTTATCTGGTCGAAGAAAATCGCCTGCGAAAACTCGAGTCTTCCAAAACCGAGTCTTCGCGAAGTGGCGGACGCTTCAATGGCTGTAGAGAGAGAGCAGAGAGGCAGACGAGCGCGACTGAGTTTTGGTGGATGGTGAGTCCACGATGCTCAAACTTTGTTTTTTATTTTGATCTCTACCACTTTTTTTTATCAGTATCGCCGATAACTTTTTTTCAATTTTTGGATTTATTATCGTGTGACAGATAAATTGCCATTTTGCATGCTGATGTTTGACCAAAAAAAAAAAAAAAGATGGCGTTGACGAGACTAGAGAACAACGGAGTGGTACCGGTCAGCCTTTCTTCACATTTCGTGCGAGGTGTCATAGTGAACTGTTATTTTAAATAAGGATCCGTGGGTTCCGAAAATAGTAACGATCGAAAATGATCCATGATGAATTATTTTTACAGAAACTCGATTCTTCAATTTTATTAAGAAGGACAGATTTCGTGACGATTTTGAATAGGAAGCTTAATGAATCACAGAGAATCGATATGCGTTCGTCGAAATTTAATCAATGGTAAAGCACGTAACACATTTGCACACACACAAACAAGTCTTGAAAACAACACACCGACAAAGTGCGATGATAAAGAGATACAATGCTGTGATTTAATTGTACAGACCAAGTATGTGTCACCAATAACTAATCCTAAAGTGGATGAATTGAAAAAGTACGAGAATGTAAGTGCCAAAAGAAATTGCTAAAACGTAAGGTATAGTAAAGCATGTTAGTCTGTCAAGCAGGGGTGTCAACGTTCGGTTCGGTTCGGTTTTTAAGAAAAACCGCAACACCAAACCGAACCGATCTAGGCTGAGCAACTGAACCGAACTGAAATGTGTATCCGAAACCGAATCACGAACCGAATAAAAAATTCGTCGGTACGCGTACGGTTCGGTCGTTTTTCGGTTTTCCACTTATAAAAAAACCATTCTTATCCAGTTATTCACCCAGCCAAACCCACCCTTATACCAGCTAAGTCTCTCTTCCCAGGGCTGCGATCAGAGGACTCCTCTGGCTGCGTTGTGTGCTGCCTTGGACAAGGAGCCTGCAGCAAGCTCGCAGAGAGTGAGAGGGAAGATTCCAAGAGAAAGGGGGCATACCAAAGAGAGGGAGGAGGCGTGCCTGGTCTGAGAAGCTTGATGGCTTGAGAGGAAGACGGAGGTTCAGTCAAAAAAAAAAAACACACGGAACAAAGGGAGTGCCCCAGCCCCACACGGGAGGAGGGCCACGCGCACAAAAGAGCAAATAACAAAAAATAGGAGGAGTCTCCTTCTTCAAGGAGAGCTAAGGGGAAGATGTTAGTACAGAGTATAGAGAGGATGAAAGCAAAGCCTCTTTTGGGGGGAAGCGAAACTAGGGAAAAAGCCAAAAACAAAGAAGAGCCAGGGAGGGGAGCTACTGGAACGACAGCCTGGATTCGACTTCGGAAAGTTCTTGGATCCTTCACAAGAACGCACTCCTAGTTGCGAATTGACACAAGCTTCACACTTCACTTTTCAGATCCTACAAGCCATCGCTGAAAACACACCTAGCAGCTTTACGAAACAAAAAATCCCAGCGTAGGAGTTCTGCAAAAGAGCTCTCTTCTCCCCTTTTACTCTTATACCCTTTTTCTATGGTTCGAGCATCAACGGAAAAATAATGCTGGAGGGTACGAGCAGGGAGATCCGGCAGCGGCGGCGAGAGCGCACACTCGAAATCCAAGCAACCCACCCATCCTGTTCAGCGTCCCTTCATGCCTTTGCAGATCTTGTTTTTCAAACTTGATTGACGTGTACAGTTCAGTCCTAAAGATTTGAAAATTG
This sequence comes from Psidium friedrichsthalianum, assembly GCA_019149425.1. Lineage (NCBI taxonomy): Eukaryota > Viridiplantae > Streptophyta > Magnoliopsida > Myrtales > Myrtaceae > Psidium > Psidium friedrichsthalianum. The sequence goes on from JAGVVM010007563.1 coordinate 22,313, forward strand.
TTGAAATTATGATCTACTAATAAACAACATTTGTAATTTGCTTCCGCGTGACTAGGGACATTACCATCTTAAAAAGGTTACTGCTAGCTGTTTTCCCCGGCCCCAAAACTTTATTGAGCCCGTTTTCGGCTTACAAAAATCGGAGCTCCTCCCCTGTAGGTTGTTGCCAACCCTCATTGGTCTGTCGGCTCATATCGACGAAATTACTGGATACGATTCAGACTCTAACTAAGATCTATGACGGAGGAAAAGAGTTTCGATGGATCGGTCGTTGAGACTGTACCATTCGAACGTAAGAGCTCCTGGAGGTTGAAAAGCAAGGAGAGTTTGGAGATGATATTTGAGAAATCACGTATGCTAACAGAGTATGAGATTAATAGACAGAGAGGAGGAGAGAGGAGGGGGGGGGGAGGGAGGAGATGAGTGAGAAGAAAACGTGGAGGTATGTGGGCGATTAAATCTCGAGAGACCGTCCCATGCTATCGGTCGAGCTACGACACGAACAAGCAAAATAAACACCGAACTGAAAGAAAAATCACGATTATTTTTCATTATTCGAATACAAAAAAACCGAACACAAATCGAAAATAAAACAACCCCTCCACACCTCCAAACAGACAATACATGAATTTCGGTCGGTTCGGTTATCGGTTTTGATTACTGTGTCTCGACTCTTTCCAGGTTCAGTTCTTGATCACACTCACTGCAAAGGATACTATGATTAGAAAAAGCACACTCAGCGTTTATTTTAACCCTCCACAATGGTTTAACAACTTAGAGCACTATCAGTAACATATGACTGTGTTCTAAGGTGGATTAAGATGGTGCCGCGCAAATAAACAACAGACCAAATACCGAGGTCAGCAATGAGTGATGTAATTATCCTAAAAATTATAGGTTATGCACTATAAGAGTCTTTCACCTATAATATTCTAATATTCAATTATATACATTATAATATATAATACTACTAACTATTTATATAATATATATATATATATACTAAAAGAAGAAAAGACTCTTTCAATAAGGCATAACCCTATAATTGTATGGAAATTACAAACTCTACACGTAATTATGCGTTGTTCCACATTCTGCGAACCAACCGTTAGAAGTCATCTGGTCATTGAACCTCCCCTCAAAGTCTAAAAGTTGTAACACTTGGGAAGGCGCTATAAACACGGTGAGTGTGCTTTTTCTAAGGACCTCGTGACAGGATAGCGGTCGTCTTGGGTCGAAGGAACGCCCGGAACAAGCACGACAACCACCGAATCAAAACCGAACACCGATAAAAAAGACGAACCGAATACAGAACTTTCATGTATTTTCGCACTTGGTTCGTTGGTTCTCGAATACTCGAATAATGGCAAAAATATTCGATTTCTTTCAGTTGGTTTATTTGCTTGGTTCGGTTCGTTACCGAAGCATGGGACTTTCTCTCGAGATTTATCTTCCCACAACCTCCACGTTTTCTTCTCACTCATCTCCTCACCTACCTCTCTCACTCCTCTACTTGCATATTTAATGCGTCATGACTGAGCTCCGATCCAATATTTGCCAAAACTCGCCTTGCTTTCAAAGGACTCCAGGAGCTAGCTCCCTTTCGAAGGACCGTCTTCAACACGACGGACCGATCCCCAGCTGAAAACATTCCTATCGTCACAGAGCTTGTTACAGGTCTATCGTATATCCAGCATTTCGGTACGCTTGCAGCCGACAGCACACATGCGGGTTCTGCCACCCCCCCTGACAGGAGGACGCTCCCTTTTTGTAAGCCAAAACGAGGCCTCACAGGGAAAATCTTTTCGGGGATACGAGGGAACCACCAGCTACCAAGCAGTCACTATTTTCAGCTGTCATCTTCGATCAACTCCGTGCAACGAGGACGATACATGTAACCCCCACCCGCGGTTGTTTCGCGCGCTCAGATCTACAACACTAGCCACCTCACCACTACTTCCTGACCTGAATGCGATCGCTGTCACAACGTTGTTAAACAGTGCGCACTTAAACACACTTCTCAAAACAAGATGCTCACGACATGCAAGACAGACCGAGGCACTTTACATCCGACAAAGATGTGGACCTCACTCCAGCTAGGTCGAGGTAGTAGGTCTTCCCATATTTGACCCCCCCCTCTCTTCCTCCCAACACCGAGTGTGAGCTCTAGCCGCAGCTGCCGAGACCCGAGATTTCCTGCTGCAGGTCCCTCCCTAGGCATTATTTTCTCCGTTGATGCCCTCGACCAGAGAGAGAGCTTTTCAGAACTCCCACCGTGGGTCGTTACCGAACGTGATTTAAGGGGTATCAGAGACAGACTCTCATGTAGGAGATTTTGGCACCAAGTGAGACGTGAAGGCCAACGAATGGAAAAAAACGCACCGAGGAAGGTTCTGTGAAGATCCAAGAAGAACTTTCCGAAGTGGAATCCAGGGCGTCTTTCTCAGTAGCGCCCCTCCCTTGCTCTCTTTGTTTGGGCATTATTTCCCTAGTTTCGCTTCCCCCAAATGAGCTTTGCTTTTCCTCTCTATACCTCTGTACTAACATCTTACCCTTGCTCTCCCTTGAAGAAGGAGACTTCCCCCTATTTGGTTTTTGCTCTTGTGCGCGTGCCATCTCTTTTTGTCGTTCTCCCTTTTGTTCCGTGTTTTTTTTTTTTTTGAATGAACCTCCTTCTCCTCTCAAGCCACACCAGCTTCTCAAGAAGCACCCGCGCCCTCTGCTTTGGTAAGCCCCCCTTTCTTCTTGGAACTTCCTTCACTCTGCTCGAGCTTAGCTGCAGGCGCCTTGGTCCCAAGGCAGCACCACACGGCAGCCAGGAAGTCTCTGATGCAGCCTGGGGAAGAGGAGACTAGCTGGATAAGGGTGGGTTAGGCCTGGAGTGAATAACAGGATAAGAATGGGTTTTTTTATAAGGTGGAAAACCGAAAAACTGAACGAACCGTTACCGTACCGAAAAACCGAATTTTTATTCGGTTCGTATTCGGTTCGGATAACATTTCATTCGGTTCAGTTGCTCATCCTATCGGTTCGCGTTTGGTCGGTTTCTTAAAAAAAACCGCAAACCGAAACCGAAACGTGACAACCCTGCTTGACAGCACTAACTGCTTTAAAACTTTTATACTTACTTTTTAGCAATTATACTTTTTGCAACTTTAACATTCTCGTACTTTTTCAAGTCATCTTACACTTTAGATGTAGTTTGTTTTTTTTTTTTTTTTGGATACTTGGTCGTTCAATTAAATCACAGCATTGTATCTTTTATCATCGACACTTTGTCGTTGATTAAATTTTGGCAATTTTAAAGTGTTAGTGCTTTCACCATTGATTAAATTTCGGACCGAACCATATCGATTCTCTGTGATTCATAAGCTTCCTATTCAAAATCGTCTCGAAATCTGTCCCTTCTTAATAAAATTGAAGAATCGATTTCTGTGAAAAAATAATTCATCATGGATCATTTTCGATCGGGACCATTTTCGGGGGAAACCCACGGATCCTTATTTAAAATAACAGTCACTAGTGACACTCGCCACGAAATGTGAAGAAAGGCTGACCGGTACATCCTGTTGTTCTCTAGTCTCGTCAACGCCATCTTTTTTTTTTTTTTTTTTGTCAAACATCAGCATGCAAAATGGCAATTTATCTGGTCACACGAAATAAATCAAAAATTGGAAAAAAAAAAAAGGGAAAAAAAAAAGGAAGAACAAAAATAAAAAAAAAGTCTTGAGCATCGGGACTCACCATCCACCAAACTCAGTTCGCGCTCTCTGCCTCCTCTCTCTCTCTCTACAGCCATTGAAGCGTCCGCCACTTCGCGAAGACTCGAGTTTTGGCAGGCGATTTTCTTCGACCGGATAAGGCCTCGACAACCACCCCGAATCCGACGACCTTATCGGAGAATTCTCGCTCGATCGACCATTTTCTCTCCCTCGCTCATGAGCTTGATTCCTCGCGAGGCTTGCGTTGTCGCCGCAACCGTCGTTCGCCACCGCAGCCTGCATGACTTTGTGCGTGGAGGCTCGAGCAACGCTTGGTCCTTCAAGCTCAGGCATTTGAGGAAGTGGGGATTGGTGACTCGCCATGCCCGTCGTCGTCCTCGTCGTCTCCGCCGCGAATCCGCTCTCGCTCCCCGGCGTCGCTCGTTCTCCGCTGCGGCATTCCCTCGCGTTCGCCATCGCCTCGCTTCTCGCCGATGGTGAACTTCAGCAACCGCCCGCTCGATTCCGGAAGGTTTGGTTTTTGATTCTAGACTCTATGCGTGGTTTTTTTTTTTTTTTGGTGCGCGTGGAGTCGTAGGTCGTGTGCGAATCATTCGCCAATTGATTCGGACAGGTTTCAGTCTATGGGCTGTAAGAGAGAGCAAGAAAGCCTGGGTACTTTGTTAGTTAGTGTCAATTCAAAGTGATGTGCTTGAAGGGGGCCGTCACTGCAATCTGCTACAGGGAATTGAGACATGATAACATCTTTGAGGACTAAAAGAGGAGATGAAGTTGTGCTTTCTTGCTTCTCTGTGGTGTTTTGCTGCAGAGACATTTTAGAGGTGTCTTTCTTCTGAAGGGAAATTGTGAGATCAAGAACCTTTACTTTGTTATATTTTGCTCGTACTGCTATCACATCCGTGGAAGTTGGAGATATTTCTTCTACTGTTGTATTCAGGAATGGTAATCCACTGTAGTTCGTCCTTCTCCATCATCATAAGGAAAAGAAAGTGAGTTGAATGACGGTCATTACTTTGCTTGGCCGAAGGGTCCTGGCCGTGGTAGCATTGTACCAGTCATACATATTCAGATTATTGAAAGGATCGCATGTGACATAAGTAATTTTCTTCCACTGTGTTCTAATTTGCAGGTTCGGGCATTGAGTTCCAGGTGTTCGATAACAGATACAGATGTACAGTATGATCATGTTGCCACAGATGATGAGGTTTTAAGTGAAAAATCAGTCAGAGAAACTGAATGTCCTGTCCCTGTTGTTCACCTTAAACCTGATATCCTTGAGTCTGACTCTTCAAGTATCCTAACTGCAAGAGCTTTTGTGGATAGTCTCTTGACTGCATTGCCGGTATGTTTCCTGTGAATCCGTAGATACATCTTCTTTCTTTGAGAGTGCAGTCTCAGATTGACGTTTTCTTCTATTGTGGACTTACTTTCCTTTTCCATCATTCTGTATTGCAGGTATTGTCAGTGGAGGAGCAGAATGCCCTCGCAGCTATTCCAGCCCACCCGGCAGGCTTAATGGTAAGAAAAGAAATATGTGAATCATATTGGATTCCCTCGCTTCCCGTTTGGTAGTCTGTTGTTGTGTCTCTTGTTTGATGCAATATATGGAATTGGTAGCGGAATTCAATAACAGTGTGAATGGCCACTGTCCAACCGTAATGGTGCCCACTATGGCTATGCCCATTGCATGCCACTATCGTGATGCTTTTCAAAATCATACCTGTAACGACCGTTACGGCTGTCTATTGGCTGTACATGCTTCTTCTCCTTTGTCGAAAAGAATAAAGAGAGATCTCTGGTTTGAAACAATCCGGGTTTTGATTTGGGAGGATGGTTGGGGAAAGTTGTACAAAAGTCTATGGGCCCAAAGATGAAATATTCGAGTCTGATAACACCTTTCCCCGTGTGTACATCTCTGATAAGTTGCAAGTTAAGCTTGGCCTCAAGAATTGAGTTAGCGCTCAACATAGAACCAAAGAAACTTTTCTTTGTTTTTCCTTTTCCTAGTTATTTCTAGGAAGTGTGCATCAGAGAAATGAGCTTCTTATTGACTTTTCTCTTCTGGCTAGAAGTAGAATGAGTTTATTGAAAAAACAGTGGACTAAGTATTTTAGTGTATCCTTTATGAGTATTGTATTTCTTACTTTATGATTATATATGAAAATATCTTTTGGCTGCATAAAGGCACGAATTCTACTGAAAGAATTAATAATTGACTTAAAAATATGACACGGCGAACTGCATATTTTAGGCTGAGTTCTTGTACAAAAATGTATTTATTGTAGAAGGTTTAGGTTGAGTTCTTGATCAACTATGCTAGAAAATAGTCACAATTAACATTAATGAAGGAGAACTGCATATTTTATTCTTTCTATTCGTAATTTGCAAGATCCAAAGTTCACGTCTGCAGCACCTGCGACCACTGTACCCAGTGCACTCCATTTCCATGACAACTGCGCTATGAGCATGATGCCACTTGCAAATTCCTTGGTGTTAATAGATGGAGTTGTAGATAGGTTCTTTAATGCAAGCTTTAAATAGGTAAAGTATTCAGTGGACATTGCACTCTGCTACCATTGTTCTAATGGACAACCTATGTCTCAGCCTTGTACGCCAATTGCTTAGCTGGAAATCTGGTGGAACAGTTATGGAATTTTGCTTGGCCATCAGCTATAGCACTGCTTCACCCAAGCCTTCTTCCTGTGGCAGTCATGGGGTTTATTGCAAAGGTATTCTCTAAGACATGTCCTATGGATTTGGCACACAACAAGAATCTTCCTAACACTTTTTATGAACAGCTTGCAATAATTGCTGGAGGCCCTTTAGTTGGAAAGCTCATGGATTCTTTTCCCAGATTGCCGGCATATAACTTCCTAAATACTCTTCAGGTAAAGTATGCTACTATGGCCATACATTCTTGCGAATGGTTGTGAGAAATGAAGTTTTCAACGTTGTTGTGAATTGACGTTGCTGTTCTCACAGGCAGCAGCTCAGTTGTTATCTGCGGCGATGATAATTCGAGCTCATTCAATTCCACGTACTTATGCATCAACTGTGATTCTTCGTCCTTGGTTCATTGTGCTAGTATTAGCTGGTGCCATTGAGCGGCTGTGTGGCATAGCCCTTGGGTTGCTATGGAGAGGGATTGGGTTGTGCTGGTATCTCCTTTCTCTAAGCTTTTCATATTCTGTAAAATGCACATATGGCTTCTCTGTTTTCTCCTTCTTGAAGCTTAAGGCTTTCTCACCCTGCAGTCTAACTTTATGCAGTTAACGGGGCGTAAATAGGCCAATAGCACTTGCTCAAGCCAATGCTATTCTCAATCGGATTGATCTTCTCTGTGAGGTATTGTCAAGTCTCTTTATCACATGTACTTAGGTGCACTCCTGTATGTCTGGTCCGCTTATCATGTCATTGCAAATTGTTGTACATGTAGCCCAAGTACATTTTCAGAGTCATTTTATTAGAAAAGTAAAGAAATCATGCTAGCATAAACACGAGAAGAGGCTTGTCATTATCGGACTTTTCTTCTGAGATTTGTGATCTAAAATAAGTACAGATTGCTGGAGCCTCTCTGTTTGGCATTCTTCTTGCCAAATATGACCCGGTGACCTGCTTAAAGTCAGCTGCTGGTTTAATGATATGCTCGTTACCGTGACCTGTGACGGTAATAGCTCCAACCTCCAAATCCTCTGCCAAATCTTTTTGGATTAAAAAGTGTATACATATTTAGTCTGAACTTCTGAATCAATTTTCAGGTTCTTCTTGCATGGTTGACAAACAAGCTTTCAACTGGTGTTTTGGATCGCCCTAAATGCTTGCATAATTGTTGCAAATCATGCAATGGTGGAACTGTAAATGAGAATGATGGTATAGGTAAGTCATTTGAGACATCACTCGCTATAAGTTAATGTTGTGAAATCTGATTTGACCTCTTGAATGTCTAGCGGGTGTAGGTGTAGAAGCTATCAAGCTGGGTTGGAAGGAATACATACAGCAGCCAGTTCTACCTGCAAGCCTTGCTTATGTGCTTTTGTACTTTAATGTTGTTCTGGCTCCTGGAAGTTTGATGACAGCATTCTTGACACAGCGTGGTACTTATCCATATTTGTTGATATAATCTTAGTGAAAATCCCAGTTCTGCAGAATGTTCATATCTTCAGTTGACCAGTATTGTCTGCCAGTATTTAGAAGTACGAACTATTTTCAAAGGGGCTTATATTGTCATATCATGGTCCATTATGTATGTTTTATTTATTATCTAGTGCCATTATAATTATCACTCAAGGAGTGAAAATAGGTTGATCGAAAGCCTTGTCTTTTTGGCACAAAATGGGCATTAATGTTTGTAGAGTAAGTGTAAAGTAAAGTTTCCTGCATATAAAAGAACTAAGTGCATGGGCATCTTCCTCCTTTCTGACTTAACTAAATCTCTCTCTTCGGAGGAGAAAATTGGTAATCCTTTATATGGGACATCCGTTACTCAACTCTATGTTGCACAGAAGCTTCCTTAAGTAACCTTTCCCCATCTTCTCAGCATGTTTCATGCTACTTGAATAATGTTTGGCGGAAATTGATGCAGGTTTGAATCCATCTGTAATAGGAGGATTTAGTGGGTTATGTGCTTTTATGGGTGTTGCAGCGACATTTGTGTCTGCAAACCTAGTCAAGCATCTTGGAATATTGAAGGTTGGAGTTGGATGTTCTTATATCTTCCACCAGTTTCTGATTTCTTCCTCCTTTGAGTATGGTTTTTCTTGATACTCCATTGCAGGCTGGAGCAGCAGGTTTACTCTTTCAGGCTTCACTTCTTACCATCGCTGTAGCTGTGTACTGGAGTGGATCTCTTTCTCAGCAGTGCCCTCTTCTCTTTTTCCTCTCATTGATCGTAAGGATCCTACTTGTCTTACAAAATTTTGCACAATTGCATTATTTCTGCAGTTGAGAGACTATCGTGTCAACTTATGTCATGATCTTTTAGAGGATGGTAAAAACCTTGGCTCGATCAGTCCCTTACTTTTGAGGTTGATCAACCTGATATCATTATGCGAACCTAAAGGCCTAAATGTCCAAATGGAGAAGGTTTGCAACAAAAGCTTCAGATCAATTTCAAATTACGTAACATCTATTAGTCCCCACATGCTCTACATCCACAAGGATCAAACATAACATCTATTCTTTTTGTCTTCTGTCTTTGTTTTTCACTGTGAATGGAAGGCCAAACCTTTGAACTATGAGAATTAAACTGGCTGAAATGAAATCTCAATGTTCAACAAAAAGAAAAATCCAATAATAATGTGTGCTTTGTAGGTAAGGATATCGCAAGTATCATAACTTTTGTATGGTGCTCACTTGAGTGCAGTAACTTTTTTTTTTTCCTATACACTTGAGTGCTATAACTTCTGAAAAACATATCAAACGTTGCATAACATTTGTGGTGAATGGGTTCAAATAGTTATTGCACTCAAATGATTGATAAAAAAGTTATATAGCACTCAAGTGATCAGAAATAAAAAAATCTGATACTCAAGTGACGTCGTACATAAGTTATTTCACTCAAGTGATAGAAAAAAAAAGTTATGACATTCAGGTGAGAGCCATTTGAAAGTTACGACACTTGTGGTGTACTTTTTGCGTGCTTTTGCATGCATGTGGCTAAATTCATTGCAGGAGAATTATCTATGTTTCCATGTTATTGATGTGGGCTGTTTGTAGGTTTTGTCAAGGTTGGGTCACATGTCCTATGATGTGGTCGGGGCACAGATTCTTCAAACCGGGATTCCATCTTCCAAAGCTAATCTTATCGGGACGACAGAGATATCTGTAGCGAGCTTGGCGGAATCTGTGATGTTAGGAGTAGCAATAGTTGCCAATGATTCTTCACATTTCGGAATTTTAGCGATGTTGTCACTTATGTCTGTGGTTGGGGCGGCTTGGATGTTCTGTAGGTGGTTGTTGAACCCAACAGACGAGCAAAGGAGTCTTTTTGCTTTCGATATTCAGTAATAGCTTGTAGATGTCTGTACAAGTTCAGTAGCTTTAGAGAAATCCATTTTTCTTCATAGATGCACATTGCATCCAGAAGAATCTTTTGTAGGATGTATCCAGAAAACTGCTGACATCACATGGCTATTGGTCCCGTCATTTATACCAGAGGCAATTATCCTCCTGATTGTGAGTTTGCTAAACTATCAAAACTCTCTTTAAGAGTTTGATTGAAGCTGAGAAGGGTTTGTATTGGCCATGAATGATATTGATAATGCTTTTATTTGTAGATGAGAAATCAATGAGCAGAGGGGAAAAGATTTAGGTGGACTAATAAGCATGAACGGTCCT
>JAGVVM010007564.1:0-13520 GCA_019149425.1 Psidium friedrichsthalianum
GGGGGGAGGGATGTTAAAACCCCGTTTCCCAAATCGCCTAGGGGAAAGTCCTGGGCTAGTTGATAATAGGTTTGGACTCCTTGAACTTGCAACAACGCGTTTTCCCGGGCTAGTAGCCTGCGGAGGAACAAAGCCGTGAGGACTTAGTGTCCAAAGCGGACAATATTATGCAAGTGGGAGGCCCAGGCCCGTTACAACCGTCGCTCTCACGAGCCGTCGTCTCACGCCGCCGTCGCTCGCACACCGCCGTCCTTCGTACGCCCTCACTCGCAAGAGCCGCCGTTCTTGGGCTAGGTTTTGAAATTTGGTGTTCATTGGGGATTTAGGGTTAGGGTTTGTTATTTTGGGATTTAGGGTTTATGCTTGGATGGATTTTGCTTTAACAACGTCGTTTAACTCTCTAAAGTGCTAAGTTGGCTCCGACGAGCCACGTCGTCCTCCACGTAAGCTTTCCGGCGAGCCACGTATGCCTTCAGATGAAACTTGGCATTGAAGTGCACGATTTACTCCGAACTTGGCACTAAAGTGAATGTTTTGAAAGTTTTGGCACCAAATTGCACGCCGTACACAAGTTTTGGCACTTGGGGTACTTTTGCCCTCTATATGATGTCCCAAACATTTGGCACATTCCTTTGCTGCTAAGAGTAAGTAGTTTAAGAACTTCAAAATTCAAACCATACACCTTCTATAGTTGTTTCATTGCAGAAGGCTCATATAGCTTCTTTGTACCTTTTTAAACCCCTCATAATAGGACCAATAGGCACATGAATCAATTCTGGAGGGACTGAACCTATGGGGTATGTGGTTCGAATCGATTCTTCCTCGCCTTCTGTTTTTTCATTCAAAAAGGGAATGCTTGCCCCTTTGTTCTGCTTTCTTGGGTATCACTCAACGTGTTGCCATGTCTTTCTAGCTTTGCAAGGAACCCGGAGTTGGAGGAATGGACTGCTCGTACAAATGTTTATGACCAGTGTTTGATACGGTAGGCCTTGAACTTCTTTTTGGTGTGTTTTGGCTTATTTGTTTTGATATCAGTTGTCATGCTTTTATTTTGTGCACATTGCAGGTATAAATCGCTACGGTAGAAAAATACAAAGGGCTGTCAGATTCTTGTTTCTGTGTTGAAGGTGAGGTTGGCTTACTTAAAAGTCATATTTTTTGCAGGCATTTTGTATAATACGTCTCTTAGATGATTCTCCTATGCTTGCGATTTGATTACTTGCTTTGATGCCTTTTCCTTTTATTTTGATACTTGCTGTTGGGTTCACATTTTACCCCTCAAGTCCAATGCAACCACTTTAGTAGTGTGAAATTTTTTCTAACGAGTCTCTTTTTGAAGACAATTAGAATTTATTTGTGCCCATTTCAAAATCTTTTTGAAAAATGAAGTTTCTGGAACACCTTCCTGATTGGCATTTTGTTCTCTGTCACATTGTGCAGGAAATGTGCGGTCTGTCCAAAAACAGATTTATTTATCACAAATATGCTCGGAGAATCTATTTGTGCAGTGTAGGGCTTAGAAGTTGTATTGTACAACTATTTTACACTTTGGATTATACAGCAGGCTCTTTTACATGCTTCTGGTGCCTGCCGAAGGAAACTTATTGTAGACTGGGTTCCTGCGAGCAACCTGGAGGATATTTGTTGGAAAGAGGTGAAGCTGAACCTCATTTCTTCGGTGACTTATTTTTTTGTTCTGTTGTGAATAGTAGTTTGACTGTAGACAATCAATAGACAATAGTCCTTGACTACTAAGTTTTCTTAACAGTCTCCTGAGGCATATAAAGATGCATGGAATTCAGTGAAGGTACATTTAGTTTTATACTTTACTAATCTTTTGGCCCAACATGCAGTTCTGGTTTCCTCATTTCCTGATACCAGGCAGTTCCGTGATTGCAACCGATTGAACAACTGAACTGTTTTTCTGCACAGGGTGCTGATGGAGTGCTGGTTCCAGGAGGGTTTGTTGATAGGGGGATGCAAGGGAAGATTCTTTCAGCAAAGTATGCATTGAAGATAATGTCCCATTCTTGGGCAGCTGCTTGGGGATGCAAATTGCTGTTGTAGAGTTTGCGAGATCCGTGTTGGGTTTGCATGATGCAAGCACCACGGAATTTGATCCTGAGACAGAGAATCCTCGTGTCATATTTATGCCAGAGGCATGCAGTACTTCTACAATATTTTACTAAAGATGACGATTATAATTCCTTCTGGCTTACTTTTCATCCATTCATGGGCTACATTTATCAGGTTTCAAAGACTCACATGGGAGGGACAATGCGTTTAGGATCAAGGAGGACTTATTCTGGATCACTGACTGCAAATATGCAAAGTTGTAAGGAATTGGGAGATTTCTAAGCTTGTTGCACGTTCATAGTGTTAAATTTGGATAATCAAGTGCTTAAGGCTAAATATTATATTATGTGGTCGTGTCACACTTAATGGAGATGATGTATCACGAAAATATTTGATGTATTCATAAATTTTTTATTCCTTTAGTTATGGCAATGCAGGTTTGTTGATGAGCAACATCGGTACGGATATGAGGTGAATCCATATTAGCATAAAACTGCTTGTGATATCAGTCGTGAGTAATCTTCTTTTCTTTTGCTTGATTGATCATTAACAAGTTCAGTGATATCACCTAGGTAAATCCTGAAGTTGATGATGAATTCCTGTTTGATGTTGTGTCTTTGTCAAGATAATCTTATTGGGTCGAGTTTCATTCTGTTGGAATTGGGAGAATTTGTTGGTTCCTCGACCCATTTAGATGGTGGAAGTTCCTACATTATCTGTTTGAATATTTAAATTTTCTTAGGCACCTGGTTCTACCGTTTTATTTGGCAGTGCCAGTAAGATAGATATCATAAGCCAGTTCACTCTTGTTTTGCTATTAGCAGAATTTTAGCTTTCTTCTGATTAACCTGCCTTAATGTTTTACTGTTGACTTTCAACTGCAACAGGACTTATAGCAGCTTCGTGTGGGCAGTAGCATGGAGTCTTATGCTATGGAAGCAAGGCAATCACTAACGACATGAGTAATGAACCCCCAGGCCCCAGTCATGAAAAGTTGCATAAATGGAAATGCATCCAAGTTTCTGAATAGCTCATGCAATGCCATACCTATGAATGGTAATGGCGTGCACTGTTGATGCATTCTGTGGCAGTCACACGATGAAGTGTGGTTCTCTAAAATTATCATATCTTAATCACAAGTTTTTAAAGGGATTTGAGGCCGTTTGTAAAGCGAAAGGCATAAATACCACCTTCTTGTATGGTTGAGCGAAGAGAAGGCAGCGAAGTCATAAATTGCCTCTTCATTTTATGGCACTTGGAGTGCGGGAGAACTCCTGCTTGGAATGTGATTAAGCTGAAGGTTCTTGTGTAATTAAATGGCAATTGGGGCCGGGGACTGTTCAGCATTTTGCTGCCTGCCTGAATACATCACATGCGATCATCATGGATTGCACCTGACTTGAAAGCAAAAGTTTTGTTGGCTGATTATGAGGGTTGATGAAGTTTACATAATTTGTGCACGGAAAATGAAATGTTGGGTACTTTAGGCTACTTTCAAGGGATTTTTATCCCTCCTTTTGGAAAATCCAGGGACTATTTGATTAGTTAACGTCCTTTTTTCTTGGTTCCGGACTTGAGTGCTGTAATTCTGTGTAGGAATGTTCCTGGATGATCTACCCCATCCTTTGTGCCTTTTGCGGTGCATTGAAGACTCTTTTAGCTTCATGGATTCCCAAATGGTCGGCCTGAAACGCTTCTATGTATCGTAGTCATTGCAAATATATGTTTGTAAAGATTACCCCATCAAGGTAAAGAGAAGCCAAATCCCAAGTGGGTAGAATGCAAGGAGGTGGAGATGGTTTAGTGCCATCGTTATGTACTCATGCAGACGATTACGTGATTCATGACTCTTGTTCAAATGATGAGATATTTTTAGTTACAAATGCACGGTACATTGCACTTGCTCGAGTTGTTTAATCATTGAATAGATCATCGAACCCGAGAAGCCGCCAGCATTACATCACCAATACTAGATTACATGCTAGTGCACACATTGAGGAATAAGCATTGTCTGGGAAGCTCCTTCAGCAGCTGGGAAAGGTTTAGTCAAGATGGTCTTCACAGCCAACCTTAGTATTGCAGGTGCAGGGGCCTAGTTTGATATGATAAGAGGATGATGCTTGGATGCCTTTATTGGCTTATAGAGTCAATAGTTTGTGTAACTGGTGAACATAAGGAAGTAATCTTGGAGCTTGAATCCCAACCGTAGCAGATCTTTTGTAATTGTGAGGTAGCTATACTTACCTCCATGCTGTTTGATGGGTAGGGTCCCACCTTATTGCCAACATCGATTCCAATACTGTCGCAACATCACATATGAGAGAAAGGGGAATGTGAGCACGGATTGACTTGCAAACTGCGTTCTTACCTCCAAATCAGTTTAATTTCTGCAGTTTTTCACCTTCTGGTCTTCCAATCAAACGAGCTCGCGAATGACATTGAAATCTATCGCCTAGTTTCACTGTAACCATGTCCCAGGAAGCCAGGGCTCGACTCTTGAGATTAAATAGGTTTCAGTGACCATATAATGAAAGCTTCATAGAGATTAAGATACAACATCCGACGAATGCGTAAAGTTCCATCGAACTATGATATCAAAAGACACTTGATTTTTCTGACATGGCCCAGCTCCATTGAGACTTCTGCGTGAACCTATCTATGTTCACTTTGCAAATTCCACAGAAGATTTTGATGACACCATCATGAGGAGGCGCTCCATCTAATGACTTACTAGCTCGAAAATGAGGGAAATCCCATGGGGACTGCGAGGGTCACCTCTTCTTAACAGTCGTTTATTGTGTGATTAGATTCACGACAAAGCTATTCCGTTGGTTTCAAGAAACGTGAGTAGCATGCAAAAAACCAAGCAACGAATTAACGACCATGACAAGATCAAATTAGAGCAGCGGATCCGTCAGAAACAGACAATTTAGCCAATGAACAAAAAAAAAATCCTGTGCTTCAAAACTCGACAGGTGAAGAAGTGTGATGGACACAGATGAACCATTGGCCATCACTTCTACACGACACTCTCGGAGGCTTTCGTGTCGTGTTCGACGCTCCAACACTCTCCGACATGCGATCCACATGTGATCAATGCTCTAAACACGCCATCGACACGTGATTTCAGCATCCCAGCACTCCATTTCAATATGCACAGAGTCAACTTTAAGTATTTTAAATAAATTAGATATCAAAATGTAGATTTATCAAAGATACATATATTTAAGTTATATATCCAGTCACCTCAAAATTAATATACCCAATCAGTAAAAAAAAAATTTAATCATGAATCTCTAACAAAAGAAGAATAAGAACAAATATACATATAATTATGTATATATAAAATATACATTTAATATACAACATATCCCAACATGTTGGAATCCTCTTTTTTTTTTTGAAAAAATGACGTATCGGGGTGTCGTGTCGTGTCGTGTCACGTGTCGATGTCGGTGCTACTTAGCTTCTGTCAAGCACATTTAATCACAAAATGCCCTCCCTAGCTACTACCTTGTTTTTTAACCAATTCCACACAAATTACATTTTGCCAAATACCCGCTACCATGAACTCCAACTTCTCGCAGCTCAATCGCCATGGGAACCCATGGTTTCTCCGTACATGAATCCAACTATCCATGACCGATTCATAACCAGATATGCCACGAAACCTGTGTGTCCGGAACCAACATGATCCCCTTTTGACCAAATAGCTTGCGGGCAGATAAATCTCCGTTCTTTGATGATCTGTGAAATTCATCCTTTGCCGCTAGCGCGGATGCTTTGCTATCCTCTTGAATACTACAAAGCGTATCCCTGATTTTTGCAGCTTATCACATAGTTTTCCTCCTTAATGGCAACTTGGAGCTCCTTGTCTAAAACTTGCTGATCTAGTATAATGTTTTCGCCACTAAAGGCACTATCCCTTGTTTCGCCTTACAAACTGTTGAAGAGAAGAAAGATGAACGGCCTCACGAAAGACTGCACTAAATATTGGCAAGTTAGAGCTGCAAAGAAGTGTTCAAAATTGAAACAATATCAGCTGTAAGATGCAATTTGTAATAAGCCATTTGACGAAGACAAAGGTCTTATATAATGATGATGATGATAATGATGAGGCAGGGGAACTTACTTGGCTCACAAAATCGTAAACTCAGCTGAGCATAATAATGACAAGGCTGGTAGGAGGGATACTGCAATGTCCCCCATCTTACAAATGCAAGAGGACGGAACCTTTGATGTGCGGCACTTCCTTGCACAACTACTACTAGTACAAGGAGAAAACGTCAATATGACGCTCACAATTGAGCTGAATGGCTGCCTGCCCGTGTCTTCAGGTGTCTGCTGCCAAAAAGAAGACAATTCAACCAGCTAAAGATCTGATTTCACTGCAATCAGAAGTTTAGAATAACCATTGCTTTCCAGCATACACATGAATACTAGCGACCCAGGGTCTGTGTTTTCACAAAATATTAGATATTGATTGACCGGAAACAGTGGATAGAAGAGGAAGGCTGAGAGGAAACTTTTCTGTTCATACTGTCATAGTGGAGAGACGAATGTATGCTGCAGTATAGGAGAAACCTGGGAGATCGCTTGTCCGTCAGGAGTCCAGAATTAACACGTATATATAGATTGATTCAGAGAGTTAAGACTATATGGTATCAGTATAAACAGAAAAATGTAAAATTTAAGGAGGACCTTCCAAAGCAGATGCTTTCTGGAATTTCATCAAGCGGGTGGGGGTGGGTTGTCCTCAATTCCAAGAAAAACTGAGAATACGGTAAGAACAAGAAGTACTTGCAGGACGAGGTTGTCCACTATCTAATAAGGAACGACTCTTGAAATTACAACTAGATTCCAATCTTGTCTGATATAAGCATCCGCCGTTGATAAACTATTTCCGCATTTGCCAAAGTTAAATTTGCATACTAGTGGAATTCCATAGTTTGCTATCAGAGATGTGTTGAACTCGTGGCTATAGTAGTGCCCTTTGGCAACTTTGTTGTCTAGCTTAAGAGAAATTACAGGACGTCATAGAAGTAAAATCTCTCCCCAATACAAGAAGGTGGTCCGCGAGGTACATTTTTACGCTTAATGTAAACATGGACTCTACCACATAAATGAAATATATATATATATATATATATATATATATATATATATATATATATATATAAGCGAAGATGGGCATGCGCTCGAGAATCAATAAACGACCCGATAGAGTCTAGACGGGTCGGGTGCAATCACGGCTATCGATTTACATGGGGCTCACATGACCAATGTTTGCGATTGATCCGGTCCATGTCGAATCGAGTCTAGATGTGTATTTGCCCTCCAATTTTGTGAAGTACTTTGAACTGGTTGAACGAGAACAGTCTCGTGTTTGATAATAATTGTCAAGTGGTCTTATTGCTATTGGGCTTATATTGGCGAGGCCCAAGACAAAAGCCCATGACAAAAAACTGTCCAAAGCCCGTAAATGTGAAGCCTATTGCCCGGAAAGAATCCTAATCTGATCATTAGCAATTGAAGGCACCCGCCGGCCAACCATAAATGTCGGCAACCAAGAAGTCGGCCCGCAACCAAGGACATCAGCAAGCCGACCTTGAATTGGTTGAGAAGTTCCAATTCCCATATTACCTCATATATTACGAGGTTGAGTGCTTAGATAGAGAGCAAGACCAAAGACCCAGCAAGTAAGAAAGCCTTGAGAAAATCCACTCGCTATTTTGGCTTTCCACAGTCTTGTCACTCTAACTTAAGTATCCAAGGCACCATCCGGGCACAACTACAAACTTCGAACGTATTATTACACCTTCAATGATCAAATCCGGAATGCACTAATTAATCAAAATTGGCAGCATACAATTCTGAAGCAGTATGTGTACAGTCCTAGGAATAATTCAGGACATCATCAAGAACATAGACCAAGAGAAGAGACAGAGGGTACAACAAGAAAGCCAAGATTGATGTCCAAACTGGGAAGGTTGACCTGAAACTAGCGATCAGACCCACCACACCACACACGATTAGCACCACAAGAACTTCAGCAGAGAATTCCCATGTCAAGTCACGGGCGTATACCAGCGACAAGAGGACGCATAAGCCGAGCATGTTGCTCATGAACACCTCTCCATAGATCTGCATTACCACAAACGCAAAACCGAAAAACATGTTAACAACTTGTCCTAATTAAGAAACTGGAGTGAATCAATGTAGCAGATACTAAGTTATAAACATTCTGTTTCGACGATGTGAAGAACCATCGAGTAGCAGTGTCCAATCTCACAGTATAACAAAAATTGAGTAGGCATTGAGAAGGTGCTAGCTTTCTACAACTACAGCATAAAGAATTTCCTTCAATTTATAGAATTAGTTGGACAGACCTCGGAAAATGTTAGAGAAGTGGTTCGCCCCTTCTTATGTCTGGCGGCTTTGATTGCCGTTGTAGCTCCCCTTGCGTTTGTGGCCAGAGGAACCAATATGAATGAGACAAAGAAAGCAGGTATGCCTGCTGATTTCGAAAAACTCTGCACACTAGAGATGAGAGGTTCTGCAAGGACCGATACTATGATAACTCCGAGCAACAACAATGATATAGACTTGACCCAAATCCACAACGGCTTCTCGACATCTCCTTTTCCAACCACCACCATTTGTCGGTTTCTTCCCAAGTTCTCTGGCATAATAATCATGGCACAATATCAGACATGTGAAAAGAACTATGGTAGCATTTGACATTACATTTGAAAAAGCCAAGTTTGGAATGGCCTTACTTGGTGGAAATCATCTTCACTGGGGTCTGACTTTGGCGCTTGGCTCTCATTGCCTTCACCTGAAGTATCAAGCAAATTCGCCAATCCAGCAATGAATTCCTCCTCACTTATCAGGTTATTTCCGCTTCTGTCAAAAACCTCAATGATCTTTAAAGCTACTTCGTCCACATCAAAAGGTATGTCACCGAACTTGATCCCCATCAGTAGTTCCTTCAGCTCAGATTGTGATATGTTGTTGTCTCCATTGCGATCAATCTGTTCAAATAATCTGAAACCAAAATGAAGATAGTCATAAATTCATAAGAGAAGAACTAACCAATTAGTTCTCTCACTAAGGTACCACCAGTAGCACATCGAAAAGCAATTAATAGAGCCTAACCTTCTAATAGCAGGAAGGTCAGGTGTGCCATTTTCTGTGAATAGAGTTTCGATGGACTTGGTATGTACACGCGCAAGAATTTCTGCGACTATTGCCTTTTCAATTCGCGCTCTTTCTGCTTCTTCTGAAGAAACGGTTGAAAGAGCTGGAAAATAATTCTGAATAGTTGATTGCACATTCATCATAGATGGTAATATAACTTGCGGAACTAGTACCCTCAACTGCAAAATTACCTGATACAAGTCCTTAAAAGAGCTTTTCGAATAAGGTCGCTTTTCCATCGCAATCTTTGCCTTCTCAAGCCATTTTGTGAATCCAATGATGAATTCGTCTTTGTTTATGCCTTGGTCATCGTTAATGTCAAATTCCTTTATAATTTCATCTACCGCTTTATCTTTGTCGACATGCTCGTGTTTGAACTTGATTTCTAGCAACAGCTCTTTTAATTCTGATTGCGATATGGCATGGTCCCCATCATGATCGATTTCTTCAAATATCCTGCAGTTTGGAAATCCTTTAGCACCAATTAGTACAACGCCATGTTGCTCATATCAGGTGAAGTTAGACGCATTAGAATGAAGACTAGCCTCCTAATAGCATGTATGTTTGGCGCTCCATCCTCGGTGAGAAGTCTTTCTAGTGCTTGTCGTTGCAGATGTTGTATGATTCGAAGTATTAGCCGATCATGTTTCACATACTCAAGTCTTCTCTTTTGAATCCATGGCGCAAATATCTGCAACAAGTAGATATTTAAACTGCTCGAACCAATGGTCATTGCTTTCTTAACGATCCTAAATATCATGGCATATGAACGTAAAGCTCAACTTTGCGCCTTATCTCTATAAATCTAGCTTTTGAACAATAGGCTCAGTGTCACCACTGAAGTTATGGAAGCCTTAAAGTTTATGACGTGTTAAAGGCTTCATGCTAGCTCAGCAATGTACGTTAACATATGGCATGCATAAGTTACCTGATAGAAGAAGTATAAGAGCAGCAACACAACTGAAACAGCGAGCGCACACAGGATCACAACTGGTTGAGCTGAGTATATTGAGAAAATATTTGGGATTTGTATCATGATGAATGGTAATGCTGAGAGTACCATGATCCTGGCAGTGTAGCTAGTCTCCGAATCAGTTACAATACCGGAGCCTGTGTTCCCGAATAAGAAAGGTTAATCACATTCCACTCTAAGTTATAGATAACATCACCGATTTTCTTTCTCTTTTGCTGTTCTGAGCTATTCCCGCAGCCATTAACGTATTAGCATCAAACTATATGTAAAGGTCATCCATTCTGAATATTAAGGATATCAGAGATTTAAGAGGATAGTTAGGACTGTAAAACTTGACTTGAAAGCATATGATTCAAGTTATAGCATGTCCATATACATGAGAAGTGCCTGCAACAAGAAAGAGTGATCTTTGCTGCGGCAGTACTTGAAACAGAACAAAGTAAGACCTGTTTATTGAAAATGTTCCTCTTAATATTCTGTAGTCCTTGATTCTTGAATATTCTCATACTATGTACAGTACCTTATATCCGGGTACTTTCTACAAATCTACATTTTCACCAAATCTTGACACGATTAAGTCAATGCTTGATGAAAATCTGGAAATATTACCTTTCAGGGAGGATATGAACTTCCATGAAAATTTGCTTGAATTTGAAGTGTTGGGTTGCATTCCATCACAGAATTCTCTGCTACCAAGGAGGACGCAAGTTCCCCATAACAATGTCAGAAGCAGTATCGAGGATCCGGCAGCAAGCCAAAACGGTCAAGACATATTCCTGCGCCACCTCTTCGCTGTTTAGAAGTCCTGATGCTGTAAAAAAAGGCAGGACAAATGTTTAAAATAAGATAGATTCCCTCCCTCAGTTGAGGGTCTTAGGAGATGTAATTTGATGTCGCAGCTATAGTTCTCAGGAATTATCTCTTCAGTGAATCTGAATGATAAAACACCAGCTGTAGAAATGATTGGAGTGAGTGACCAGAGCTTATTAGGAAAGAGAAAGTTAATGCGACGTGCAATCTGCATACTCGATTGAAAAAGGAAAATTCACAATTCACAAGTTTTGCGCGCATGTCTAACTCATGATTTCACATTTCTCTTGTTTCAGGAGTATCATCAGTTATATTTTACAAGATGACTAAAAATTCAAATCTAAATGACGTGAATCTGATCTCTAAAATAGTGATTAGAAGATGATAAGCTTCCTGTTACGTGGTATGCGAGTTTCCAAGTGACATTTAAAACTGAATAAGCCAAGAGAAACCTCAATTCTACCAAGAGTCAAGAGTCATACAAGGTGGCCCTGCCATCGCAGCTAGAAAGATTTAGTCATGTTTGGTGGCAAATGGCCAGCTCCAATGGCTCGCAGAGACCATGTCGACTCAAAGCTAGCTTTTGCTGATCAAGGAACTTGCATTGACCAGAATTTGCGAACAAGCAGCATTTTTTCATTTGATTCAATCTACACCGTACTTTGCATCTTGTTCCTTTCGGATTCCAACTCGAAAGTTCAATTTTATTGGCACGTCTTCAAGTTACAGTGAATTTTCAAGAATCATTAGCTCCCTGAGTCCATCTGTTGCTTCTTACTAAAGCAATTGCTTAAAGCTCAAACTCAGCCATCTAAGAAGAAGAAGACGCCGAAGAACGGAATAGCAGAAAGATATCCAGAAAAAGATTATGGAGATGCATACCTAGAAGTATTAAGGCATCTGGTAGAGCACCAAGGACATGGAATGCACTGGCACCAAATATTCCAGGACCGAGCATCTTAAATATCTGCTTGCTCCCGGAAGCAACGTAGGACTCCCCGTGAAACAGCAGATACTCATAAACCAATATCAAGAACAGTTGACCTGCTATGCTGTACGAGCATGGCAAGAAACCATACATCTGCTCACAAACTTCAACCTCGTCGTCCAAAACATCGGCTGTTCCTTTGAGAAGAATCCAATTAGGAGGTCCATTATGTTGATCATGGCCAGGATGGACGCCGTCTGAAATTAGCCGCGAAGAATCACCCGGCACAGGCCGGCCATCGATTGTCGAGATGACTATAAGGATTGCAACAAGAGTGAAGGTGCCCTGGATGCCCATTATATGCAGAGTCATGCGTATGTTATTTGCAGATGAATTGAGAAGGAAGAGTCTGATCAAATTGAGGAGGGGAAGATCAGAGCGGTCTGTTTCAATCTTTGAAATAACTTGGCCAAAAGAAATCTTCAGACAACACCAAAGTTGACATTCATGCAAGATTAATAGGTACACCAGCACGGAAGACTAATCAAGTCGAGATTGCTACTTTTCTAATGGATTTGGAGCCGACGTGTTGCAGTTCGGTTAATACATTTATCAACTTGAGAAAAGAGTTTCTTGCAGTACTGGACTTATGAAATTTAGGTCGACTTGTCGGGCAATTAGCTGTTTTCTTCGTTTCTTTTCTGCTTTACATACTTTGTCGTCCTCTACATCAATAGTTTGCTCATGACGTTTCACTATTACATAAGCAGATCTTAGTTGAACTATCTCAATCTGTACGAAAAGACTACTATTTCCCATAATAAGGATTTGTCGACCCATATAATTATTAGAATACACGTGAGAGTTATGTTGGAGAAATCTCATATCGGAGAATTGATGCGAACTCCTTGCCGGTGATCTCCCAAGACGAAAGGTATCGGGCTTCTACTGCACACTCCTAACAGTAAAAGACTGAAGACCAGTGCTGATTGATGACTAACTGGGTCATAAATCAACAGCAAGGTTAACCTTCGTTCTGGATGAACTGCTGAATAGGAGTTCACGTTTGACAAAGCCTATTATGGTTTGGAACGACTTTCTCGGAAGCTGGGATAAGAGCTGCAGACCGGAGTTTCAAGGAATAATTCATGGTGTCTACCAGTATATCTTTGACCCCGCCCCCCCCAAAGAAAAAGAAATCCAATCCAGCACCTAAAGAAAGCCGAATCGAACCGAATCGCATTGACCTTGAGGCCCTCGTGAACTATTTTTCCAGTTGTCAAATTGATTGTCTCGAGTTTATATCCGCGTACGAAACCAATTTGAATTGGCTGTTGCAAATCAGAGTTGTGGATCTTTTGATGTTGAAGAATACAATGTGGCCTTGTCCAATATACTAGAAGAAGGTGTGCAGTAGCTTTCTCTTCCCAAAGCCACTCAAGTAAAGGAATTAAATATTCGGTGGGACCCAATCTTTCCAGAAGCACAAGGGAACGGTTTTTCGGTGGTTTTCCTTCAGTACAGTGAACGAGG
>JAGVVM010007565.1:0-24556 GCA_019149425.1 Psidium friedrichsthalianum
AATAACATACGTGATGACTTTTTTTTTATAATTGGGCGTACACGTAATTAAAGAGGATGTCATGAGTTCACATTCAATTTTATGCTCAATTGCATTATATAGAGATGACCGATATACGTAGATGGATATCATTCCCTAAATGTGTATGTGAAAGATTTACCTCGATCTAACGTAACATCGTCACCGCCACAAAGTTACGAGGGGACGGATGAATAAACCCAGTTTTGCCCTACTTCCCACCAAAGCTCTCTTCAACTACAAAATGCATCATGGTTATTGGTAAGCCAGATCATAAGCACGATACTGAAAAATAAAAAAGGTCAAAGTCACCAAAAACTCCAAATATAACTACTGTGGAGCATTTACTTTTGTAACATCGACAATCTCAAACTTGTATCTGTATGACATATTTACCATAAATTTGTATCATGTGACACATTTACCCCCAAACTGTTTTTATGATATAAAAAAAACCCAGACTTGTATCTAGGTGACATATTTATCTCAAGTACTTTTTTACGACACAAGAATTTCCAAACCTAGAGATGCGCCACACATTTAACCTCCATCAAGATTCATTTTCTTTCCTCCTACGCTTCACTGGCGCTCTTATTGTTGCCTCGCCACCGTCCTCACTATTGCCAAAACCAAGGAAGGAAACAAAAAAAGAAAAAGAAAAAGGCAAAGGAAAAAGAAAACGCGGGGAAAAAAGCACACAACAAATTAACATATTATTGCCACGTGACTGCCATGTCAAAACGTTGCTTTCCATCATCCATGTATGTAGCTGCATAAAATTTTTAGCAGCGTTTAGTAGGATTCGATAGAGGGTAAATATGTCACACATATACAAGTTTGGGTTCACAACATCAGAAAAAGTTTTAGGATAAATATGTCATAGTAAATATAGTGTGTGTGTGTGTGTTTTTTTTTGTGTGTGTGGCTTTTTTCCAAAGTAAAATCAACTTAAATGCAACTGCCTTTTCAAGTTTAGGTTTATAACTTCTAGACGAAATACTTGCCATCATAGCTCAGGCTTCCCCCCCCCCTCCAAAAAGAAAATAACTTACAAGAGTATTAAAAAATAACTGAAAATCGAAGTATCAAATTCTTTAAATACCTTCAGTAAATAATAATATAGTTGTATTTGTCATGGATTATATTAAAAACCATACTAGTTAACCATTTTCTTCCTATGGATGTTGGGCTGTTCTTATTTTGGGATTCGGAAAAATTTGATATGGTTCTTGCGCAAAGCATGACTCTACTTAACGTCCAAGTAAGCGAAATGCTAGAATAGGTATTTGATAGCATTTCACGAGAAGCAACTACCCTTGACCTATTGATTGAATAATCACTGGTAGAATTTATCATACGATTACTACAGAATTCTTGTTGGTACAAAGAGTAGTAAAACCTATTGAGGACTTTAAGATCTTACTCGACATGATATATGTCACAAATCTTTCCCTCCTTAAGAAGTTTCGTCCTCAAAACTTGTCTTTTACTTCCTCTTAGTAAAAGCAAAACCCTTACAGTCATTATCTCACTCAACTATGTGGCCTTATTACGCTTTCGCTACGCATTCTGATCACTTATCCTCCTTAGTTGCCACATCTTTCAATCTTAACCATTTCAGGGGTCATCACCACCTCACTAATCACAAATCTATTTGGCGATATTACTAGGCCACTTGCTCATAATACTCCATAAACGTCTCAAGTTCGCTTCTCATACTCGTCAATTCACATGACGCCACTCAATGGACTACACGTCCAATATACATTCAGGTAGGTCATTTCTTATCACTCAGATTATACATATGTCGTTTTGCCATTCTCGATGCCAGAACTACATGCCATGCCAGGATTCCGTTGGTTACGGTCCTTCAAACACATTTCACATAATTCACACCCATCATGACGTGATCGGATCACTCGCCGTCTCGCTTGTGTGGGTCTCATCACAAACCCACCCTAATCATAAACAAGGGGGTCCTCTCCGATCACGATGGAGGTACATAACAAATGCTCGACTTTCACAACATCCACAAGGCATTCAGGCATTCCTCAATCAAGGCATCTCAATCCACTTAAACTTTCATCCACCATTCCGATTCTTATGTGCAATGCTATGCATTTTTTCTAAAACATTTTTTTGAAAACAACTTTAATGCAATGTATCTTTCAAATAATGTCAGACTTCGCACAATGCCTAGACCACTTTTCAATACGTGACTTGGTTCATTCTACCCCCGTCGCCATCTTAGAAGCCTGCAGGAGCTGCACCTTGTCCAAACTCTCTCTAGCTCCAGCGATCACTCCCTGACCTCGTCAGATTCAGGTCGTTACAGGCCCACCAGCTTTCGCCTGGTCCGTCCCCAAGTCAGGCACCTAGTAAGAAGATCCCATTCAACACGTCCATTTACCGTGTCTCATTACGGTTTTTGGGCATCCCGTACAGCTTGTCCCATACCAAGCGACGGTTTATCAAGTCCAACAAACAATGTCATAAACTATGAATGTACGTTTCTCAAACTTCAAATTTTGATACAATTAAACACGTGCAATGCATGATTGTCCTCACTGCTCCTCACATACTACTCACTTCACATCAAGCCCTATCTTAGGCTTAACATTATCGATCACTATATTGCCCCATCAAGCACAAAGATCATCAAGCCTATACATTGATAGATAAAGTTCTCATCCAATAAGCGGCCACAAGGCAATATCGCCAGTACACAAAAAATAGGGCCTAAGTTTCACCTCAAGTCCAGTTGCACCTGTAACTTAGCAGAATCACTGCAAATCACTTAGTATCAAATGATTTAAGCCTAGCAACCATAGGCATACTCATGCGGCAAACAAAGACTTACTCAAAGCTAGCAGATACCTAGGGTCTATCTACTTAACTATCCCATAGATCAACACCCTTATTGCTCCAACCTTGAATACACTTTGGTCAAGCTAACCTTGCTCTAAATCGTCATCATTATCACTCAATTAACCGCTTGATACCACTTTCGAATGGGGATGTCACGCCCCGAACCCACAAGCCACGCGACATCCCTGTCATACCTATACGGTCGAATGGTTCACGAAAACGATGGCCCAGGAAACTCGTCGTAACCAAACGACCTCGGAGTTCCTTAGGCAACGGAAACGAGCTCATTCAACCATTATATACAAAATAGGATAGATAGAGAGAGACATTAAATCTTTACAGCAAACCAAGTCTTATATTCATATCATATACAGTATTCACATATAACCAATAGGATGAGGTCGCTAAATACAAATCAAAACTTCAGTCATCCTACTCCATACATTTAGGCTATATACATATGGGGTTGCCACTACCTTCTTCCCACATCTATTCATACAGTACTCTTGTATCTTATGCACATCCTTCCCTCTGGTTCAAAAAATGACTGAGTCGCAGTCTCGATTTCCTTCTAGATCCCCTGCCTTATCGGTATTGCACTCATTGCGGGGGTCGGGGTTTGAAAGCAGGGAAATAATCTATGAGAACAAATATCATCAAGCTAACCCATAATCTCCTCCTCAGGACGCCAAATAAACCTAGACCAACTCTCAGGTCTTGACTCAAGCACTTAAAATCACCGGGCCAAATTTGATTACCAAAAATCCGTTCAAATTTAGAAAACTCGCCACAGAGTGGCCAAGTATATAAGCATTTATAACAGGTCCAATCCAGGACCACACAAAATCCAAGTAACACAATCAGTTAATAGCTCAATAAAAGCAATTAAACTTTCAATTTGAAACACGTCAAATTCTGGACAGTTTAGCAATCATTCAGGTATACACGCTCAATCATGAGCCTCGGTTTAATAGCCAATTTGACCTGCGTCATATAGGCGCATCAAGTCCGACCCGCGTCGTGGACGCCTCAGGTCTGTGCCGCAACCCACGTATGGGACGCCTCAGGTTGGCACCTTATTACTCTAGCTACCCCGTGTCAAACGTATCAGGGCGCACTGTGCTCGACCCGTGTCATATAGGCACCTCAGGTCGGCACACTTATCTCTCCAATTCCCCATGTCATATAAGCACCTTAGGGCCATCCTCCATGGCTACGTATTCCGCCAATGGCTACATTTTACGCTAATCACAATGATATGTAATCACACATGCGGAAAACCGTCGCACTCGCCCTTTTAGGTAGTAAAATCCTTTAAATTCATTTGGATGGAAATCATCGGTCAAGTATGTTAGGCCACATTTTAAATACAAGTCCAAATATTTTCAATTCACATGGCCGATAAATGGCCAAACATCCATCCATTCGTTCACGTACACAATTTTATTAAAAATGCCCAATTCTCACGTGCGACCCAAAATGAGCAAATAATTAATTTCAAGTATTCGTGGAATATCTTTGAATTTATTTTGAACACGACACGGGCCCCCAAATATTTGGAATAGTAATATAAAACATTATTCGGGCCCGGTTTTGCATAAAATGTTCCATAAACCCATTTTCGGTATTCGAACCACACGGAACCCACAAAACTTATCGTTTTCAAACCAAAATCAAATTGGACAGCACCGTGAACAGTGTTTCGGGTCGTGAACAGTAATTTCAGGATACTATTGGCCCGTTTTTGCTCTAAATACTCCAAAAATTCATTTTTTGGTACCCGAACTCACGAGAACCACACCAACCACACCAACAGCCAGTATTCAAACATAGACAGCAACATTTCCACAAATACCCCAGCACCTTCATTGTAAAACCCAGTGTTCCCACATCGCCTAGGGGGGAAGTCCTGGGCTAGTTGATAATAGGTTGGACTCCTTGAACTTGCACAACGCGTTTTTCCCGGGCTAGTAGCCTGCGGAGGAACAAAGCCGTGAGACTTTAGTGTCCAAAGTGGACAATATTGTGCAAGTGGGAGGCCCAGGCCCGTTACAGTCATCGTCCACAGAAATTGATTTCATCAAAAATACGCTGATTACGGCAAATTCCTAACCGATTGCCACGAATCGATCCCTAAAGCTCTCCGGCAAGCCTAAACATCATGAGTGAAGTCTAGAGGTTTAACCTACCTAACGAAGTTGAAACAGGGCTAGGATGGGGCTGAGATGGGGCGGTGACCGGCGGCAAACACGACGACGACGGATTCCGGTGGGATTTAGTTTGAACCAGGGTGTTCAAGGATAAAACAAGCAAAACGAGTTGAAAAACAAGATTATGACCATGAATATGGATTTAGGGACAGCCAGAGGTTAATATATTCACGGAAACCAATCCCAAAATCTTGGAAACTACAAGACAGATATCGTCCGACCACAAATGAAAAAGTAGATTCGAAATTGACAACGGACCTCGATCGAAGTGATTCAAGGATGTGAACTCACCTCGGATAGGACTACGACATTATCCAAAATTCCGAAAATCAAACGGCCGGATTTCCTGGCGGTGGCCCAAATCGAAATTGGTGGGTGGAAAAATTGGTGGAACCACAGGGAGAAGAGAGAGATCCGAATTATTAAGAGAGATAAAACACCCTTAGGAGCTCTAAAGGGGGGTGGCCTCCCGTGTACAAACACGGGAGAGAGTGATTTTCTCGGGTCTGATGAATCTCTGATGGCATCGAAACCGAGTTGTGGTGCCTATATTGACCTGTGCTCGCTTGATACAGAAATGATGCTTGAGCTAAGCTGGGTATGGTAGGATCCAATACGCAAAAATATTCGCCTAAGTGTTCCATGGGATAACAACAAAACAAGGCTGGCTTGGTGGCAGGCTGCTCGCTAGGCGCCTCACGGGCTGTCCCTTAGCCAGGGGAAAATGCCGGCCCGTGACACATGTATGTAGCTGCATAAAACTTTTAGCAGTTTTTATCAACGAAATTTCAATGCAAGGTAAATGTATCACACATATACAAGTTTTGGTTTCACAACGTCATAAAAAGTTTATGGTAAATATGTCACAGTAGATACAGTGTGTGGTTTTTTTGGCTTTTTTCCACAGTCAAATCAACTTAATTGCAACTGCCTTTTTCAAGTTTAGGTTTATAACTTCTATATGATATGCTTGTAATCATAGCTCATGGCTTTTTTTTTTCCCAAAAACAAACAACTTTAACTTACAAAAGCATTAAAAATAACTGAAAATCGAAGTATCAAATTCTTTCAAATACCTTCAATAAATAATAATATAGTTCTATTCACTAGGTTTATTAAAAATCATGCTAGGTAACCATTTCTTCCTATGGACGTTGGGTTTTTATTTTGGGATTAGGAAAAGTCTGATATGGTTCTTGCGCAAAGCACGGGTCTTACTTACCGTCCAAGTAAGCGAATTGCTCGAAAAAGTACTTGATAGCATATCCGAGAAGCAACGACACTTAACCTATTGATTGAATAACAACCGGTAGAATTTATCATACGATTACTACTGAATTTCTTGTAGGTACAAAGATGTAGTAAACCTATCGAGGACTTTAAGATCTTACTCGACGTGATACATGTCCAAACCAGGTTGCAACATGCAATTCGAGCTGGGAAAAATGATGAGCCTTGCTTATCTTGTTAAAAACCCACTTATCCTTTCTTTTCTTTTTCTTTTTGATTTGTCGATGGCAGATGAAAAGAGAGAAAAGTCTGCACAAGTCATGCAGTGTTTTCGGACTGACCCCTTTCCAAGCAAGAAAGATGTGTGCGCCTGATTGGCTTAGAAAGTTTAATTGAATGTAGGCAGATGAAAAGAACTATGCTACCTTAGAGTTGGACTGTACCAATCCTTGCAATATTTAGCTATACAGTAAAACAGGGCTAAAAGAGAAATATAGATGGTCCACAATTTGCTTGCTCCTTCATCGGGAGGCTTGCCGACTTTCTCCAAAGGTCATAACGAGCCAGAGCCAAATGAGATTGCTGTGCTCTCACGCCTTTTTGCATGGAGGTTAACTTTAGTTAACATTTTCAGAAAAATAATCACGGATTGCTGACACAATTCCCTTAAGTAGGTGAGAGTACCTGGAGAATTGCAACAACCATATAAGCAGACAATGCAACTGAAAAATAATATATTTAGTAGTAGTTATATTTCAAGATTGAATGATAAAACTGATTTCAATGAAATTAGGAGGGTGGCATAAGACAAGAAATATGTCATTTCTCAGTACAAAACGATGAAGACATGCACAATCGGCAAAAGTTGAGCATTAGGAGCAGGCTTATCACGAAGACAGACATACACAAAGATTCATTTAAATTACTAAATAGTGCCATCCTTTCTCACTCAACCAAACCGCAGAAGCTGGATTTTATTGCTGAACGGAGTACCTCTAGCATTGTGCTTTAAACATAATTAAGGCTGAACCTCACAAAAGTAACAAGTTAGAAAATTGTATAGCCAGGACCAGCACCTCGAATCCTTTTCTCATATCAATTGGCCAAAGCTTTTAAGAGTCGACCCAAATGAAAGTTTCTCACTAGCAAGCCTTTGTGAAATTACAAATGCAGCATGTGACAAAGGCAAATGCATGTACTTGAATGCGCACACAGGCAAAAACTAGACACCTTATGCAGAAACTCCAGGCATTACTTGTCAAATCTCCACCTGGATGAAATTTTTCTGAGGATAACAATAAGCATGGCTTAAAAATTCTAGATGAAAACCCTAAGTAATGTCCTGTGGCTCACTGTTGGGGAAAATAGGTTGGACTGCAGCCACTTGCAATGAGCAATTCCCTGCGATGGCAACCAGCGTGACACAGCCTGCTTAACCAAACTCTGGGGCCTTAATGCAGCCTTTGGCTTTAGAGTGACAGTGGCGCAGAGGGACCGACCACTAGTGATATGAGTTTTGGCACTTAGTAACCAATTCTAGATTCTCGACCGCCCAACCGTTAGTGATATTAGAACCAAGTGACTCGATCCTGAGCTTGTCAGCCAAGAGATTGCGCATGCAAATGTGACCAGAACGTAACCCCCTGCCTAAGAATTCTACCCTGATATAATGATGAGGAGTGCTGGTCATACATGAAACAGGATTTATTTGTGAAATATTGTGTTTGTGCAGTACTCGGCATCTCGGAACACTAACAGGGAATGCGATTAAAAAGCCTGTTGAATGCGTGGAAAGTGCCTTAGCCAGGCATTACTGGAAAATGCTATAGATATCGTGCCAATAATCATTCTTCTGGTATGCAAAGAGCCTAGCCCTGATCGAGATACCGAGCTTGCTAGTTGCCAAAGGCGACATAATTTCCAAATAACAGAGACCTTTATAATTCTTCCAATACACCAACTTCAAAAGATTTATCATTCTTAGTTATCTTGTTAGCAGAATAAACTATGTAATTTTTTAGGAGTCCAAAAACTGTTGAGATTACATACCGATGCCTGAATTCATCGAAATGCTCTAGGATAAACAAGACGCATGAATGCCTCAATGATGTTGCATTAAAATCTTTGGAGACTTCATATATAGTTGAAACAGTTTCCATGGATATTTCCTGCAATATGCACTCACAGTTATCTCAGTAATCAAAAGGAAATAGACAGACAACCTCTCTCGCTAACCTGCGCAAGGGCATGCTCGCAAAGTCGCTTTAATCCTTCAATGAGATACTGATCAGCAGCTCTAAGAAGCTCTGGTGCAATATCTGGCGCAATTTCAACTGACCCGGAGTACATGAACCTGTAGCAGTATAAAAATCTAGCGAATTAGAGAATAAAGCAAATAGGTCCTTTTCCATGTTACGTAAATCTGCATTGACCTCATCATCAACTCAAAAATCTCCCATCTATGTTTGGAATCTCTATGCTAGTTGCATCCTTCTCCTGTAAGCAAACATAAAGTGAAATAAGTCAAAATGCATCATGTAGCCAATAAACCCGTGTCTATAGTTGAATAGCTTAATAAGGCTTCTTCACTATCAGCATAACTGGGTCACTGAGGCATGTTTCCTCAAGAATAAGAGCCAGACCGCCACAACTGATTATTATTTACCAACTTAAAAAGAACGAATACGCTTGCCTGATAACCACCCTCAAGCATGGCAAGGAAGGTATCTGAAGAAGCACACAAGCAAATTCTGTGTGCATAGAATTGTCTGGCTGCAACAAACAAGTCAATCAGCCTGATATAAAAACGAACAAGAGAGTAAGAGTAACTAGGTTGAATTTACAAAAGCATACAAACTTGGACAGACAACCCCGAACTCACATTCAACCAAAAAGGTTACATCAGAATGCATAGCATTGTTCACATATTGCTCGCTCAGGTAGGCCTGCAATAAGACTCCTTCCATCAGCCCATTAAACATATGGTCAAATAAAGAAGCATTATTAAATCATTAAAAGAAGCAATTAAAAATTGGACATGTCAAAGGAGAAATACTAATAGATTCGTTAAAGTTAATCTTCATGCAAATGGTTTGAAGAACAAGGCACTCAATTTCCAGAAGGCTTTAATGACCTGTGAACAATGTTAGTATCCACAGTGTTGTTGTCACTATGCACTTCTGAGATCTGGCATCTTACTGCAAGAAAATATCTACTTACTCTATTCTCTCCTCTGTAGGTGCTATTAGAGCTCGGCGAGAGAAAAAAAATGAAGTTTCAAACTTAAGATTTCCTGCTTGTAACATCCTTAAATTATATAAACGTCCAAGATTTCTACAGGGTCACCTATTGACACGAAACCATGCCTATGTGACACAGACATCAGCTTGTGATCATGCCATTGTCAGGAGTCTGCCACAAAAAGCACATCCTAAAACTTGTCCTTTGTTTGTTGAGAATTCTGCTCTATCACTTTCCCTTTCCTTGGGCTCCAATCTTTCCCTTCTGGTATGTTCACAAGTTTTTACCCCCTACCATAAGGCAACGCATGTTCACCAAGATGGAAATTACATGATGGACGATAATACAAGTTTTACTACATTAATACTATCAACAATCAAAGTAAACAATCAAAGCAATGCATTGTGCTTAAACATTGTGTAGGAATAAGATGGAAGTGGAACAATGGATAGTTTCGCATTAAGGCCTCAAGATAGAATATCAATTTCATAATTACTTCATATTTTGTGATGTTTGCACTCCTTTTAGATTAGATGAAGCTGAGATGAGGCTGAGATGAAGAATGTCTAGTAAGCTAAGTAGAACCAGTGACCCTAGGTCGAACTTAGGAAAAGTATCAGCAAGGTGAGGCTTCATTATGAATACCAATAAAGAAGTCGCAGCTGACTACTGAGGAAATATTCACTAATTTTCGGATCCCCTATTATCCTCGTCTTCATCATTTATCACAAAGTTTCTTTAGTTGGAAGGTTCATGAGAGCATCTGTGTATATATCACTAAAACAGAACGAAGAAAAAAAAAATCATTCTTATAAACTCGTATACTTTATAGCCCATGTTTTGAACACAAGTAAAATATAGTTCTTACACTAAATTCTCCATTCAGAAGGACAGAAAGATTAGGGTGAAACAGAATCCTACTACCACCTTTCAAGCCAAATCAATTCCGTGTTCAAACAAGATTCACCTTTCACCATGACCACAAAGAAAGAGTAAGTATTTTTGGAGCTATGATTTGGCACCGTACTTCCATATCTCAGAGAAACAAGTTTGTTGCTGAACCTAATTATTTTAATTTTGAATGCACCGCCTTATGATGAATCAAAACCTATGAAGGATCTTAGGAATCCCCAATCTAAAGTCAGTACTAAGAATGTGCATGTGCCTCTTCAAGCATTTATAAAAGTCACGAGATATATTTTCTGATTCGACAAGAAAAAGATCAATGAACCAAATGTATAGTAATTGCGAAAACTAAAGGACCAAGAGAGACTTCTTTTTTGTGCAAATGGTTGTTTCTAGATTAAATGGTTTGGTTCAGTTTAACTGTGCGCCCTTCATAAAATGATAAGTATGCAATATAGATATCTGCAAGTATGTATGCCAAAAGAAGAGTTAGTCTTTCCCTCCCCTTCAAGTTTAAGCATATAATTTGTAGTATAAGTTACTTTTTACATATGTAATTTAAACAAGGACCACCAAGAGACTTAGTGAATAAGACAGCAAGTTAGAATGCCATTTTGATATCACCACAAATCAATTTCGTCCTGGTTCACGTTCGGAAGAAATGTTCAGCATAGCCTCATCATCACAAACAAGATCCATAGCCTTCGTTTGTCTAAATCCCAACAACTCAACTAGGTACTTTAACCACACTAACTAACATGCAGCTAAAGTCATGGCTCTGAAACCATGAGAAAGTAAAAGAACAGGAGAGTGATTATAAGATTATGCAGTGGAATGACTATGCATGACTATGCAACCCTTGCTATTTGTGGTAGTAAGACTGCTTACAAGTCCATCTCCATAAACATAACTATTTGTTAACAATAATTAAAATGCACCTCCTACCCTGCATATGACATACCAAACTGCATGGTGTTTCTCATAGAATGTTGTTTCTCCGATGACACAACATTCAAGGCAAATGGACTTTTTAAGACCCTCAAAGGTAAAGATCACCATCACCATCAGATGGCATCGCTGATCAATTAGAAATTCACCATCGAGTAGCCAACAGAAGAAGTTGCTGCAAAAGCTCTAAATTACAAGCTTCTCTAGAATACCAAACTTCCTCCAACAAGGAGCATTAGGAAACACGAGTAAAACTACGCCACGAATATAGGTATCATAAATTTGAAAACCAAGTTTCCTATAGAGTATAATTATGATGGGCTAGGGTAAATACAACCTGCAAAACCAGTGATTACTGCAAATTGTGAGTTGTAGTGGGGCAATTAACGACTTAAGAATCAATAATTTGCACATAAATAGATCGAGGAAGCAAAATGGTTGTCTAGATATATTACCGCCTTAAAGTGTATGTCAGCATTGTCAGGTTTGAGTATCGGCCTGATATTTGGAAGAGCACCACAGTCCATGATCTGAAATGACAAGTTACCAATAGTCCATTTGTTTGGCAAATGAAAAATAAAAAGCAGCATTTATCTTATCCACTAAACTCTATAATATTATCTTTTATAAATAAATAATAAATAGATTTTCAAAAATTATATTTCAATAATTGTATATTATGAAAGTTTAGCCTGCTAAAAAAAATGATGCTTGTGCTGGATTTGAAAAAAGCAAAAGACAAAATATAAAAGCCACTCCATACACACTAGATTTTTTTTTTTTGGGCGCATATTGCTGCAGAAGGAAAAAATGGAAGTTTAATTTCCAAAAATGTGACAACCTGATTCCCAGTCTCTTTATTTCCCCAAGCCAGCAAGCGCAACACCTCGGCAGCTGCTCCTCGCACATATATGTCATCGGCATCTAGCAGCTCAACAAGCAGTAGAATACCACCTCCCATCCTACAAATCCACTGTATAATCAAGGATCGATGTGGTATCAAAGAATGACAATTAAGCATACAAATATGAAAGCCAAAATACCTCATAAGGATGCCAGCGCTGCTATTACCTCGAACAAGCTCTGAAATAGCCCTGGCTGCTCTTACAATAAGACCATTCACAGACTGCGAACTAGAGCCTGCTTTGTGCCGCTTCAAAAGATTGAGTAGATGGAATAAGGCACCACTATCAACTATACGTTGCCGATGCTCTGGCTGTCGAAACCAGGAGATGGAAAAGAAGACTTGAGCAGAATAAATATCCCTTGACCAGAATCTAGTGCTCCATACTTAATCCAAAAGCAGAATCTTTAACATTTCCAATTGAAAGATGACACAAACACTTACCTTGATTGCGTCTAACATCTTGAGAAAACTTGGAAAAAAGATGAGCAATATGAACTACACTTACCTTCGCAGCAAGCAATGCCAGAGCCCATGCACTCGCCTGCTCGACTTCATGCTTGTGAAACTTCTTGCACTTGTCACCTTCTCCCGAAGGGGGTGGCGCTTGCAAATGCTTCACTAAAGCAGGAATCACTCCCTTCTCAACCATCTCGTCCACACACTTCCCTAAAATAAACGAAAAATAATAAGACAGCAGAACGGCACACGCATTATGCCAAATGCCACACGGGCTCTACAGTCTACACTAATCGTGCGTGATGAGATTCCTCGATATATCAGCTAATGTCTCGGCGACCAATCAGCCTCTACGCTAAAAAGGGACGAACTCGAAAGGATCGACGTGTAAAAGTGGGGCGTGCGCTCGGTAACCCGTTACCCTTCTGGGCGAGTGCAGAGAGGGTATATATGGCGACGTGGGCTCCGAGGCGATCGAGATTGCGCCAGGAGAAGGCGCGGTTGAGGACGCCAACCATCTTGATCACGAGGCGCACCAACCTCGCCGGGGAGGCTTCCGTGATATGGCGCTCGACCACCGCCGCCCAGCAGGGGCCGACGGGCCATGGGTCCGCCTCCCCCTTCCGCTTCCGGCCTCTCTCCTCCGCGGGGTCGCGGTCGCCTGTGGACTCCATCATCGACGGCGAAGAGATGGACGTAGTGCGAGAGAGACGAGAGACAAGAGACGAGAGCAGAGAGTGATGCTCGGTTTTCAGTTTTGTGTTTCGTTTGCCCTCGTTTTTACCCGCGACTTTTGGGTTCGTGCTGAGTTGAGGGGCTTGTGGGGCCCAGCCAAATCAGCCTGCCGGGCTTCGTTGCAATTTTATTAGCGGAAAATTCCGTTTAAGGGCTCCAATTGTCTCATTTTATGAAATAAAAGTTCGAAGTGAATCTTATTTTAAATAAGGACATAATATATTCATTTTTGAAATAAAGAACGGTCCAATTAAGGGCATTTTAGTCATTTCTTTTGTGTGATTTTTTTTCCTTTTCTCTTTTTTTCTTTTTCATTTTTCTTTTCTTTTTCCCAAACCTAACATTCCTCTTCTTCCTCCTGTTGTGTTTGCGCCTGAAATTACACGAGAAAAGGGATGACTCTTGTGTTGGCAAAGATTCAGTAAATTCAATTCCAAGATGCAAGATCACTCCTCGCTCTTAGAATCGTTCGAGTATGATGTTTCAACCTACTTCAAGAGTCCGTTCTTGAATCTTACACCCGTGTCAGAGCCCATCTCTTTCTCTTGGATTCATACATGGTTCGACCTCTTGCCTCACACCTAGGCGAGCCCGTCAAGGCCAACCCTTGGCTCACCCAAGCAAGGCCTTTCCCGAGCTCAAGGACATTTCAAAGGTTGCCCTTGCCACCAGATCGAGCTCTAATTCAGCTTCCCTTAGGTATGTTCGACCTCGAGGGACTAGGGAGGTTGCCGACAGGGCATCGGCGACCCTTGCGAAGAATAATTTGGCCAGCGAAGGTCGCCTTCAACTAGCTCGAGTAAGGCTCGTGAAGTTGTCCTCTACTCACCTCAATGAGAGCGCCCTAGACTCCTTTTTGCGGAGGCCACGACAATCGCTGATGGCCTAGCCCAACCCTTCCTAGTGGCCAACCATTGAGACTAGTCACCAGTGAGGAGTTAGGCAAAAACAAAAAAGGAAAAAAAGAAAAAAAAAAGGAATGAGTAAAATGCCTTTGGTCAGACTCTTTTTTTGAAGTAAAGAGCGAATTTCGGGCTTTTATTGAAGCAAGGTCCATTTCAGACCTTTTTTTTGAAAAAATGATGGCATTTTGGGCCCTTAAAACGAAATTTCCCCTTTTATTAGACTTCATGCTACCACGTGTTCGATTAGGCAATTCAACTTGAGTCGCATGTGATCTAAACGATTGAGATTAATTGGCTTGGACCTCGTAGGCCCATTTTCAAGCTTCAATACCATTTACTTTTAACCATTTTAATAAAGAAATTCATATTTTTCGAAAAAAATTGGGATTTTGAGGTATTATATCAAAACTTTTAATGAATATACTAGCAATCAGGATCGTAATTATTTTTTCTCAAGAAAAAAATCTTTTACTTAGAGAAATATTAAAAATAACTAAAACCAAAAGTAAGGATTTTTTTAAAATACCTTGCATAAAAACTTTAGAGATTTGTATGCATTTGTTGTATATATCATGAGTGTGTTATAATGCATGTGGGTGGCATCGCATATGAATGAATAAGAAGCAGTAGAATTTTTTAATTAGCAATATATCCACGGACTCGGCTTGTACATTAGGGTGTACAGAAGAGTTTCCTTACCCTTGAATGAATAACGAGCGGTAGAAGTTTTTAGGAAATTTTGAACACAAGTAAGCTACAGCTCCCCATTAAGGCTCCATTTGTCTTGCCAAAAATGAACATCTCAGAAACTTTTTTTTTCCTCAAAATGATCGCTTGTATCACTTACAAAAATGAATGATGAATGAATGAAATCCATTTTTCAATGTCCCACAAAAATATTTAGACATGAGTTATTAACGATAACGGAATAATTTTAGTGGACTTCTCAAGTGATACAGAGGATAATTTCGCTTTTCAAATGGAGTTTAAGAAGACATGAATTCAAATAAAAAAATGATAAATGAAAGTTCATATTTTTGTCTTGGGGATTCTCGTAACGTGTGACCTACTGTAAGTGGTAAATGAAAGGGAAGAAATGTTATTAGTATAATAATGGATTACATCAATATGTATAGCTCACTAATAATGAAGAAGGACTAAAATACCCTTACTAACAAATAGGCCCAATAATTACATTTCAACATTCCTCCTTAAGTTAGTGCATAAATATCAAAGGGCCCCAACTTGTTGCATAAGTAATCACTCTACTACCACGCAATGACTTAGTGAAAAGATCAGCAAGTTGATCCTTGGTCCGTGGTATTGAAGTATTATTTCTTGTTCTGAATCTTTTCTCACACAAAATGGCAATCTACTTAATATAATTCGCGCGCTCATAAAAGACTAGATCTAAAGCAATATGCAAAGTGGATTGGTTATCACAACATGGAACTAAGGGAGTTGACGATGGCGTGTTGAGTTTGGATAAGAACATCCTCAACCAAACAACTCACTAGTCACATAAGTCATGGCCCAATATTCTGCGTCTATACTCGATCAAGATACA
Source organism: Psidium friedrichsthalianum (assembly GCA_019149425.1). Taxonomy (NCBI): domain Eukaryota; kingdom Viridiplantae; phylum Streptophyta; class Magnoliopsida; order Myrtales; family Myrtaceae; genus Psidium; species Psidium friedrichsthalianum. Next base: position 15,991 of record JAGVVM010007565.1, read on the forward strand.
ACCTATTACTCTTGCTTTTCCCACTCACAAGATTGCCTCCTAAGAACACATGGTAGCCAGAAGTTGATCCTCTATCAACAGGACACTCAGCCCAATCAGCATTAGAGTAGCTAATGACATTAAGATATCCATGATTCTTGAACAAAAGCCCTTTACCAGGTGCTCCCCTTCAAGCACTTAATAACACATAGCACTGCCTCCCAATGGTAGTGCGAGAAGCACTCATAAACTAACTAACCACGTAAACAACAAAAGAAATATCTGGTCAGGTAACAGTTAAATAGTTGAGCTTATCCACTAACCTTCGATACTTACTCAGATCATGACGTAAGTCATCATACTCTGCATTAAGCTTCATATTAGGATCCATTGGAGTATTGATAGGCTTCACTCCAAGAAAACCAACCTCACTTAAAATATCTAGAACATATTTTTGCTATGACAATGCGATACCATCACGTGAATCTGCCATCTCAATGCCCAATAAATACCATAGAGAACCCATATCTTTTGTGTTGAACTCTGTCTGTAAAACTGTTTCAACTTTTGTATACCTATAGAATCACTATCAGTTATGATAATATCGTCCACATATACAATCAGGAGCATACACCCCTAGGAGAAGTGGAGTTAAACACATAATGGTCCCCACGCAAACCAATAAATAATGCATCATAGAAACGGCCAAATCAGCACGAGAAGACTATTTCAAACCATATAATGCCTTGCTAGGCGACAAATAGCATAGGTTCCCCCTCAGCAACATCGCCTAGGGTTGCTTTATATATAGTCCTCTATCAAATCTCCATGAAGAAAGGTATTATTGACATCAAGTTGATGGAGAGTCTAACTATATCAATAGCAAGAGAGATGAAAACATGAATGGAATGTGTCTTTGCGACATGAGAGAAAATATCATCATAATTAACCCTATAGATCTAGTGTAACCTTTGGCAACCAAATGCGCCTTTAGACTCTCTATAGATCCATCTAGTTGAAACTTCGTTGTGAAAACCAAACAGCACTCCACAACCTATTTTTCATCAAATAACAGTGTAAGTTGCCATGTCCCATTACCTTGTAGCGCATGCATTTAATTCTTCATAGCCCTCCACTAACTTGGATGGGTAAGAGCCTCTACAATAGTACTTGGCACGGACACAATAAATAAAGAAGCAACAAATGAGAAATATATAACAAAGATAATCATAGGATAAAAATTGAGAAAGAGGGTGACGAGTATATGTACGATGAGACAAACTAGTATAGGAAACAAATCAAAAATTAGGTTAACAAACACAAGAATGCATATCTTTCGCAATGCAATGGGAATATCGGTAGTAGAATTAGGCTTAGAAGAAACTGGCAGATCAAGGCTCGGATATGAATTGGTGGAGAAGCACGCATGTCCAATGTGGACTAGTGACTATACTACCTCATATTGAACAGAACAATGTCGTTGATAGGTCTAATCGAAAACTGAAAATCAAGCAACGATGGGGGCACCCCTATTAAGGGAACAAGGGATAGTGGAGCCGTGGCCAAGATAAAGTATCTTTAGAAGCAGTCATTGGTTGGTCAGTAGAGAAGTAATATGATGGTCCTCGAAAAATGTCACATCTATCGAGATATACTTTCACCGAGTAATCAGACTATAAAAGTTGTAACTTTTTGAGTTTGAAAGTACTCAAGAAACACACACTTGTTAATCCGTGGATCGAGCTTATCATGACCAAGACCAACACAATGCACAAAATAGACGCACTCAAACACATGGAGTGATAAAGAAAACAGGACTCGTAGGATGAAGAGTAGAAAGAGTATACCCTTGCGAAGCACAAAGGATGGAAATGATTTATGAGATAGCATGCTGTAAAAAGAGCATGCCCCAAAACATTTTGGGGAGGTTCATATGAAAAATAGATATGAGCAGCATAAAAAAGATGGCATGTCAATTTTTTCACTCCGCCACCCCATTTTGCTAGGAGAATAGGACAAAATGTCTGATGTAGAATCCCATGAGACGTGAGAAATGATTGAAAATTAGAGGAAATAGCATTATAGTCTTTGGCATTATCAGAACGTAGACATTTAATAGAAACAAAGATAATAATTGAGAATCTCAAAGTAAAACGCATGGAAACATAAAAAACAAAAAAAACAAAACTTCAATTATGTTGTAAAATATCACGTTGCAAGTATATAACAGAGAAAATAAAGAGAGAAAACGATAAACACCAAAGATAGTAAGAAAGCTAAGAAAGAAATTTTATTTCAACTTGTTTTTGCTTGTTTTTACAATAATCAAAACTAAGCTCTTATTTATAGGAAAATAAGGAAGCACTTATCATTAATATGAATGTATTGAATAAATACATACATTGGATAGGGAGGTGAACATCCATTGAATAGGGAAATATACTTAGAATGTAGTACATGAATATAATGAATATTCATTCATGTATTTCATGACACTCCCCCTTGAATATTCATTGTATTCATTATATTACAAATGTGCATTAAATGATACTACCTCATTAAAAATCTTAAGCCGGAAAAACTCAGTGGGACAAAAATCGGACAAAAGGAAAAAAGAGTACAGAGCACAAAATCTTATGATATCTCCCTTTTATGGATGCATTAATTGCCTCGTTAAAAACCTTAAGCTAGAAAAACCCTATGGGAAAGAATTGGTGAGAAGGAAAAAAAGAATGCAATGCATAGTTCATAATATCTCCTCCTTAATTAAGCTATATAGCCAATTCTAGGGCTTATCAATCTTACATCTTGTGAACTCGTTGCATACCAATGCCATATACTAATTTCTCAAAAGTTGACATTGACAATGATTTAGTAAAAGATCTGCAAGATTATTTATGGATTGAATCTGTTTAATATCAATTTGTCGACTTTCTTGGAGCTCGTGAGTATAGAAAATTTTTGGTGAGATATGCTTGGTCCTATCACCTTTGCCATATCCTCCTCTAACTTGTGCAATACAAGCAGCATTGTCTTCATAAATTATAGTGGAAAATTGTAACTGGTGTTAAATAACAAGAATTGTGAATATGCGTTATAACGGATCTTAACCAAACACACTCTCTTCTAGCTTTACATAAAACAATAATCTCATAGTACTTAGAAGATGTAGCTACTAGCAATTGTTTTGTAGAATGCCATGAAATGACAGTGCCGTTATAACAAAATAAATAACCGATTTGAGAGCGAGTCTTATGTGGATAGATCTATATCCAGCATCAGCATATCCAACTATACAAAGGTAGTGGAATCCTTGGAATAATATAATCCCAAATCTATGGTTCATTGGAGATAAAGAAAAATATGTTTAACTCCATTCTAGTATCTCCGATTGGCTCAGAACTAAAGCGTGCCAATAAATTTACCATAAAAGCGATATCTGATCTCGTACATTGTGACAAGTACATCAAAGACCCAATTGCATTGAGATATGGTATTTCAGGACCAAGTATCTCTTCACCAGATTCTCTAGGACAAAATGGATCATTTAGGAGATCTAAAGACCTTACAACCATAGGGGTGCTCAATGGGTGAGCCTTGTCCATGTTGAAGCGCTTAAGCAATCTTTCAATATATGCTAATTAATGAACAATTATTCCATTTGCTTTATGCTCAGGCTCTAGGTCAAGATAAAGTTTTTTTTTTACCTAAATCTTTAACTCCAAACTCCCCTTTTGAATACTAAGCAGTTTTAATTAATTCTTCTGGAGTTCCAGTTAAATTCATATCGTCGACATAAACTGCTACAATAGCAAATTCGGTTTCTAATTTCTTAATAAATATGCTTGGGCAGGTATGATCATTAGTATACCCTTCCTTAATTAGGTACTCACGTAGATGTTGATACCACATGCGACCAGATTATTTTAACCCGTACAATGATATTTGCAACTTTATCGAGAATAAGTTGTGAGGAGTGCATGCATCAGGCATTTTGAACTCCTCAGGAAGTTTCATATAAATATCAAAGTCTAATGAGCTATATAGATATGCCGTCACAACGTCCATAAGATGCATTTCCAATCTTTCAGAGACTACTAGGCTAATTAGAAAACGAAATGTAATCATATCTATCACAGGTGAATATGTCTCATCATAATTAATCCTAAGTCTCTAGGAAAATCCTTGGGCAATGAGTCAGGCTTTATACCTGATAACCTCATTTTTCTCATTTCATTTTCGGACGAATACCCATTTATATCCAATGGGCTTTATATTATCGAGGATTCGAGTTTTAGGTCCAAAAACCTCTCATTTGGCTAGGGAAGCTAATTCAGCCTTAATTGCTTCCTTCCACTTAAGCTAATCTTGCCTTTGATGACATTCAATAATAGATTGGGGCTTACAATCATCATCCATAATTTGATGAGTGACTAAGAATGCAAAAACATCATCAATGATGATTTCATTCTGATCTCAAATATCATTATAATATATAATGGAATTCTCAATATTCTTAAGATTGATAATCTTTTCGTGGGTTTGTGCCTCTTCAGGGGCAATAAGCTTCTTAAAATCAAGCACAACAATGGGCTCTTCTGGAGCGGATTCTTGATTTTTTTTCTTCATTTTCCAGGGACAGTGTCCTTTGATCCTATCGGTCACCACGCTTTAAGTGTGAGGCATTTTGAATAATTTTAGCATGTCCTTCAGGAACAGCTATCCTAACTGGAGCATTTACAGCTGGAATATTATACTTCGTTACCTTAACAGCATCATTAAATGCGTCTTTGAAAGATTGGAAATGGATCATGTGTTGTATCTCGTTTTCACACTCAGGGGTTCTTGAATCTAATTGAGAAAAAATTTTCTCATTCCATGAGATAACCTTAACTAGTTTCTGCTTTGCAGTCATGGAAGTTGTGGGTGTCCCAATTGATGGAAACATTGTCTCGTCGAAATGATAATCTGCGAATTTGGCAGTAAAAAGATTACCAGTAGTTAGTTTCAAGAATCTAATGATTGATGGTGAATTAAACCCGATATAAATACTCAAACAATGTTGGGGACTCATTTTTGTCCTTTTTGGTAGTGCTACAGGCATCTGAATTGTACAACCAAAAGTGAGCAAATGTGAAATATTAGGTTCATAACCGAGAACCATTTGAAGGGGAGATTGTAAGAGACTAGTAGTGGGGCACAATCTAATTAGGGCTACCGCATGCAAAACTGCATGACTCCATGCTGTATCTTTGAGATTCGTTCTTAATAATAGAGTGCGGGTAATGATTTGGATACGTTTAATCAAGGATTCTGCTAATCCATTTTGAGTATGAATATATGCGACCGGATGCTCAACCTCATCCCAAGTGAAGCATAATACGCATCAAAACTCTTTGATATAAATTCACCAACATTATCCATCCTTATGCTTTTAATTGGATAATTAGATAATTGTGCCCAAAGCTGTATAATCTGCGCAAGTAAACGTGTAAAGATGACATTACACGTAGATAATAAGCAAATATGGGACCATCTACAAGATGCATCCACTAGTATCATAAAATATCGAAATGGTCCACATGATAGTTGTATTGGTCCACAAATGTCACCCTGAATCCTTTGCAGGAATAAAGGGGATTCAAGATTAACCTTCGTTATAGAAGGTTTAGTAATGAGTTTTCCTTATGAACAAGCATCACAATTATAATCTTTGGACAAAAATACCTTTGTATCCTTTAAAGGGTAACTTTTTGTATTTTGAATTATTCTACGCATCATTGAAGCGCTAGGGTGACCAAGGCGTCATGTTATAGTTTAAATTGATCAGGGTTTACCAATCTCCAAGACATGGTGGCGTAGGTTTCAATAGGCCTAATCATTATATAATACAAACCCATAGAAGAAACTTCTAACTTTTCATAGATGGTCTTCAGGCCCATCTTATAAGAGATAATACTAATATATTCCCTATTCTGTTTATAAATGTCTTAATATGGTACCCATTATGGCTTATTATCTTTGGAGTTAAGCAGATTCCTTTTTGATCTATTGCTTAGAAACGCATCTTCAATATGCAGGATGGTGCCATTTGGTAAAACAATTGTAGCATTTTCAAAACCATCGATAATCGAAACAGGACCTGATATTGTATGGACATATATCTTACGCAATGTCATACTTGAGAAAAATTATCTATTATGAAATATGGTATGTGTTGATGCATTATCAAGCAAACAAACATTATCCTTTTTCTAGGTATTTTTCATTTGCACTTTTGTTGACAACTTAAGTTGTCAGGTATCCTAAAATTTACATATTAATTATAAGATCAAATAAAATTTTAATAATAAATATTATATCAGGTTCATAAGCATTTCATTACATAACCATACCAGAGAACCATAAATGGTAATACATTTAAAGAAAAGCAATAAGAAATAAATGATTAGGATCATAAAATTTGAAGTCTAGGTTGTGCCATTAGTCTGATGCATCATCAAAGCAATCAGAGTTCTCAAAGAAATCAGAGACATCCAAGGATGCATTTGCTTCTTCAGGAGTAAGAAAAGTCCTATCAACAAAGATATTGTTGGCCTCAACAGTGGTTATGGCAGTATGATTAATTTCAATGGCGTGAAATTCATCACGCTTGCCCGTATTTTTTAAAGATGCCTAGTATAGATCAACAAAGTGTTTCGGCGTACGACAAGTACGTGACCAGTGCCTAACCACGCCACAACGATGGCAAATACTTTCATTAGTCACCTTCTTTGGCTTCTTTTCTTTGTCATGATTTGGGCCAAAGTTAGATTTTCTAAGGTGGTTAAATTTCCTGCCACCCCTTCGAGGAATATATTCTTGCTTGCGCTTATAGGCCTTAAAGTGATCAGAATTTTTCTCAAAGTTAGCATGTGCTTCAAGCAATGCCTTTGAGCTAGTAGGTCTACGATCATGATTTTTAAGCAGCAACTCATTAGTTTGCTCAATAGTAAGGAGCACAAAAATTAATTCAGAGTATGGAACAAATTGATGCCGCCGATATTGCTGTTGCAATACAATATTTGAAGCATGGAAGGTGGAGAAAGTTTTCTCTTACAGTTCCACATCAGTGAGCTTAACATCACATAGCTCAAATTGGGAAACAATATCAAATAAAGCAGAGTTATAATCAGACACTGATTTAAAAATGTGTAACCTAAGATTCTGCTAGTCATACTGTGCTTGAGGGAGGATAACAGCTTCAGTATGATCATACCTATCCTTCAACCTCTTCCATAAGGTCCAAGGGTCTAGAATGGATAAATATTGAGTTTGCAGGCTCTCATACAAATGACAACGAATAAAAATCAATGCATTTGCATTATCTTTTGCATTTGAGGTTCCGTCTTCTGTAACTATATTTTCAAGATGTTGCTCTTGGAGGTGCATTTCCATGTCAAGGCGCCAGGACATATAATTATTTCCACTCACTTCCAGGATGTGGAATTTGGGCTTTTCAATATTTACCATAATCCTTCTAAAAAAAAATGAAGAATTGATAGATGAAGATGAATTATAAATTGATTAAGGAAAACAACGAGAACACTTACGTTGCAAAAATTATTTACCCAGTTGGTAAATCTTCGTGCTGATAATGTGTTGTAAAATATTACGTTGCAGGTATATAACAGATAGAATAAAGAGAGAAAGCGGATAAACTCCAAAGATAGTAAAGAAAGCTAAGAGAGAAAATTTTATTTCAACTCGTTTCTGCTTGTTTTTACAATGATCAAAACTAAGCTCCTATTTATATGAGAATAAGAATGTACTTATTATTAATATGAATATATTGAATAAATACATACATTGGATAGAGAGATGAACATCCATTGGATAGGGAGATGTACTTAAAATGTAGTACATGAATATAATGAATATTCATTCATGTATTTCATAACAAATTTAATCTTTTATTAAATATAACCAAGTTATGTGGGAATAATCATACACAAATGTAACAAAATACTTGTAACAAGATATATTTTTGACACAACATGGTCCGTAAACATCAGAATAAACCAACTCAAAAGGACTTGACACATTCTAGACACGAGAAGGAAAAGATGCATAATGATGTTTGCCAAATTGAGAAGCATTACACTAGATAGGACTCATAGACTCTAAAACAAGAGAGAAATGGCGAAGTATGTTAGACATTGAATGACCTATGCTACAATGCATATGAAAGAAGTTGGAGGTGGTGCTCTTCCAAATAACAACAGTAATAAGATCTTTGTTTAGGTAGTACAGCCTATTGGACTCATGCCCTTTATTAATCATCCATCCAATACTTAGATCCTCAAAGATACAATGAGTAGAGGTAAATATCACAGAACAATTCAAATCTCCAGTAATAGAACTAACAGAAAGCAGGTTGCATGAGGAAGTTGGTAGCGGTAAACAGCTAAGAGAAAAAGAGAGGAACCCAATGATATAGGACTGTGAATCATTGCAATTGTAACAGAAGTATGAGATATAGAGATAATACTAGACAATAAGTTTGAATTATTGATATATGGTTCGTGGCACTTGACTCTGACCTAAG
>JAGVVM010007566.1:0-16026 GCA_019149425.1 Psidium friedrichsthalianum
AAATCAAAACACCACAACATGGAAATAGCGGCTTTAGGTTTACCTCTACAATACGCATTGAGGTAACTTGGCTCTCTTGAGTTCTGCAAGTGTCGGGCTTCAGTTTTATTATACACAGCAATTCCGCAACATACAGAAGTAATGAAACTTGCACTCGGTATGCCACGCCCGAGTATTATGCTAGCAATCTTTCTTTGATGAACATTCGTGCCCTTTTCTTAATCACAAACAACACATGTCCTCAGTGGTTTAAAATTGACATGATAATTACCCCTCACGCATGGGAAGAATCACCACCGTCGCCTTTGACTGCTAACTAGCCACCCACCACTGCCAATTTAGCCCACCTGGTCGGCGCAAAGGTTGCTTGTTGTTCCGCCAGCCACAAGTTGGCCAGTGGCTGGCCAGCTAGGTGCATGATGTCTACCATTGGTGGATGTGCTCTTTATTTTCTCATATGCCATGCTGATCATCTTATGATATATGCCTTATCTCCTCGTGAGCATGTCACTCTTATCTCTTAGAGAAATGCGCTATTACTATCTCGAGAAACAATAAATGTCACATCATATGGCGATCATCGTGGGTTTTGTGCATGTATGCATATGCACATCTGCTTGTGACCAATATTAAATCAAATCTCATTTGAATTTAGTTTAATAGTCTATCTTGATAGTCATCCTTGCAAACATCTTTGCGATCTCATCTTCCAATAGTAATGTCATCATGTATTAGTTATGGTATGTAACATCCCTAAGTTCATTACTGAGCTGGTAATAGGACCTATACTAATTGATTAGCATAACCCAAGAGAACTAACTATCATGATCAGTCTATAGATCCCACAAGCCATGAGTGATATCTAGCAATATAGCACGGCTACCCAGATAATGTGAATGTTATAAGAACATAATGAACCTATCAGCTTTGGCTACAACGTAATTCAATCATTCCATCTTACTATGTCTCAATCGAACAAAGGACATGGAATAGATGTCAAGTTGCCAATTCAATCATATGCATCATTCTAGCTGATATGCATACATACGAAACATTCTTGATATCAACCTCGGCTGAGGATTTTCAATGCATTGTTAGATTAGATAACATAGGACATCAACCTCATATATAACGAGGAGACATATCCCACTGTTGTGTACATCTGTGACTTTATATGCGAACAAACTATGGCTATCAAGTACAGAAGCGGATAGTCGACTTGTCAATGTGCATACTTATAAACCACAGCCATTTGGCATACAAGCCATCATTGTACCTCAAGTCTAAGGATCACTTGCACAAGACCAAAGCACGAATGATTGTCACGACTTAAAAATTTCGATGGTGGAAAATTCTCAGGTTAACGAATTATCAGGTTAATTAGATTGACTAACCTAATACGGACTCTCCCAACCCCTATCGAATTGCAACTTTAATTTTTTTTTGTTCAAATGATTTTAGAATTTGGAGTCGCCACTAATCATTTTTGGTAGGTCGATTAGAATCCTAAGTAAATTAGCGGGAGAACTAAATTACTTCTACGAACCAGAGATTATGAGTTTGGGGACTTGGTTACACTAATTAATTAAAACTAATGCTCTTTCGATACCTAATTCTATGGATATCCTAATTTGGCAACTCAGACTTGGTTTACTTCTCAGGCTCTAGTGAGATGTTTTTTCTTTTTTCACTTTTTAGATGGAATGTATGGATGGTCATTGGTGCATAGATAAGCAAAACATGAATATGCAAATATAGACATGCGAATGTATACATGCGAACGTGGACATGCAATCATGAATATGCGAGTATGGATATGCAAATATGACATGCAAACGTGAATGTACATTACATGCAAACGTGTACACGCAAATACGGCATACAAACGAACAAACAAAAACAGCATGTGAATGCAGATATGCAGATGCGACATATGAATGCGGACATACAGACACAACACGCGAATAAATCATCAAAAATAGGATTGGCTAGTCGAAATGGCCCGTTTCCTAGTTTTTGGGGTTTTTCTAAATTTTCTGAAATTTTTCAAGACAATTTGCCTATAAGGGGCAAAATCGTTATTTTGAAAAGATCGAGAAGGAAAATCATTAAAATAGGATTGGTTAGTCGAAATGGTCTGTTTTCTAATTTTTTGGGATTTATTTTCTTTTGAATTTTTTTTATGAATATGCATGAATTAATGATAGTACGAATATGACGTACGTACATGACATGCAAATACGATTATGTGGATACGAAGACATACGAATACAACATGCGGATTCGAAGACGTATGAATACGACATGCGTATCACGAAACCAGTCAACAGGATACATGAAACCTTTACACCATCAAGTAGAAGGCAGAGCCTACCGCGATCTAGGGTTCGGATAAAAAAATACAGAAAATTACAATACAAATACGTTTGCGGCATGACAAAGTATGCATGAGCTATACTATATGAAATACACATAAATGACATCTTTTGGTATTTTTGAATTAAATAAGACTGGTGATGTAAAATATTCTAAATATAAACGCAATATTAAAAGATACGATATGAAAAGTAGTATATAAAGATAAGCATTAAAAATTTCCTAAAGCCGAAAGAGGGAGTGAGCTAAAGACTTCTGTGCAGTGTTACGACCTCTAACAGGTGGCTTGGCCAACCGATTCTAGGGTTTGATAATATAGAAACCAAAACGCATAAACTATAGTACAGAAAGCAGTAAATAAAGAACTCCAGCAGGTGGCTTGGCCTACAAATTCTGGGATTCGATGGTGTAGGAACCAAAACGCATAAAATAGAGTATAGAAAGCAGTAAATAGAGAACCTCCAGCAGGTGGCTCGGCCCACCAATTTTGGGTTTGATAATACGAAAATTAAACTGCAGAAAATAAAATATAGAAAGCAATAAATAAAGAATCTCTAGCAAGTGGCTCGGCTCACCAATTCTGGGGTTTGATAATACAGAAATTAAAATATAAAAGATGAAATACATGAAATCTTTACACCACCAAGTATGGGGCAGAGCTTATCGCAATTTGGGATTCAGATCTTTTAAGCGAAAAATGCTAAAAATTACAATACGAATATGACATGTGGATATGAAGACATATGAATATGATACGGCATAATCAAAATTTAAATCAATTCATTTAGGTAGCGACATTCTCAAATATTTTAATGGTTAGGATCGTTACCGGATTTGACAGATGTGATTGTCGAATTCGAACCTCGTATCACCTTGTGGATCAAGATTGTGGCTCGAACGATGGGAATGAACTCGTGACTTGTATTGATCGGTAGAAAAATTGGTAATGGTAACACCTACCTTTAAACTCCCACCATCTTCAAAATTCTCCTTTGGAAAAGAATTCTCTCTCTCTTTTGGTTTTTTCTTTCTCTCTAATTTTTCTTAAATCTCCCAAAATCCTCTCAAACATTCAAAATTTTCTCTCCAAAAAATCCTCCCCTCCAAGCTCTCTTCTTCCTTCTTTTATAGCCCGCTCATCTATCTCACATTCTAATTTCTCCACTAACTCTTCTTCATCTCCATCTTCCCTTCTTTATTCTCATATTATTTTCTCCATCTATTCTTCTCTATCTCCTCTTCTCCATCTTTCATTTTCTATTCTAATTTCTCCACTAACTCTTCTTTTAGTTATTTACAAAATAATCCCTCAAGTGTTAGGTATTTGCACTCTAGTCCTTGAGATTTTAAGTATTTGCAATTCAGTCCCTGGAGAAATTTTTCTTTAAGTCCAAATCTCCACACAATTTTTGATACACCTCCCCTATGCTTGGTCAAAATTCACCTCATGTCTAGTTCAATTACTTGTCAAATTTAAGCTCATTTCTTGCCGCTGAAAAGATGCAAAATTCAACTAAGACCATTTTGGTAAATTGAGTCATTCTGGGTACAATTGGACCAAGATGAAAATTTAAACTATTAGAGGACAATGTCAAAACTCCTAAAAGTAAAAAATAAAAGTAAAATGATTCAAATTGGATTTTTTTAGGCCCAATTCGAGATTATGCTCGTTAAGGAACACATGACCCCGAATTCTATTTTTTGAATTTACAATGGTCAACATGAAAAGGGATTTAAAAGAAAAATTTTTGACTATTTTTTTTGTATTTTTGTGGCCTCAAATGTTATTATTCCCGAATTTTCAAGTATTTTTGTATTTTTCAAAAATATTAAAAATACGAAAAAATGAAAAATCACTTTTTGTTCAAAATTGGTTCTTTAGACTTGGCCAAGGCTTCCAAAGTTGATTTTGTAATTTTATGAATTTTTATGGATTTTCTATTAATTTTTTAAAGAGAAAATGTGATTAAAAATCAAGTGTCAACAATGATTAGTCATTGACCACATATGAATGTTGCCTTGGGATGTCGACGTCTCCATCTTGTTCTCATTGTGCCCTCAGTTGTGTAGTCGATGACTCAGAACATCCTACCCCCTCATTAGTAGACGATAGTGGTGAGCTCTTATCATCTAAGTAGCACCGACAAACAACATGTGACACGCCATACGATATGACACAACATGTCGACATGTCATTTAAAAAAAGAGAATTTCAACATGTTAGGGATATGTTGAATAATAAATTTATATTTTTATATATACTTTATAAATTGTCAATTTTATGATTATTTCAAGCAAATTAATTTGATTCAAATTCATAAATAAATAAATAATTAAACATATCCTAGAATGGTCCCACATTGGTGGTAAGGGAAAGGGTTAAAAGCAAAATAACTTGATGCATGAGTCCTACATTGGTTGTGAAGGAGAGAGATAAGCATGAAGTTTCTTTAAAAAGCCAAGAATGAGCCTTGAAGGCTTACAAGTTGAAGAAAGAAGTCCCACATTTGTTACTAAGTAATGATAATAAGTAAAATATCTTTTTAAGATGAAGTCTCTACTTAGAGGCTTACTAGTCTCTCGTCTTAGCTCTTTGGCTAAGATGAAATCTCTACTTCTCTTCATAATTTGGATAATATGAAGTATGGAATTTAAATTTTTTTTTTTTTGTGAAAGGGCTTTTTAAGATGCTTGACACATGTGTCCTTTGCGTGTTAGGCGTGTTGACTGCGAGTCGAACATGTGTCGGATGCATGTCAGTGTCCGATACCGACGCACACACCTATGAGGGGTGTCAGTGCTACATAGCTTACCACTAGGATTGTTAAATCAATTTGATTTCTAGTACATACCAACATATTTCCTCAAATTAGCTACATTGGTCCTACTAAGCGTGCCAATCGCTTCGCCAAAATGTAATCTTTAACGAAATATCTTTCACCAAAAGTAAAACTTTAGCTTTTAATTGAAGGAGATCGAGTTTTGTGGTGATTCTAGGTAGAAAATATCCAAGTGAGCATATAAATCAATACATATTTGTACAAACATAAATCAAATCAGAGTTTGACACGATGAAAAGGTTTAGAAAGTATGGCTATTACAAACAAACCAACATAAACAAATTTCTATGAAGTTTGACTTGACGACGAAAATGAGAATGCGATGGTACTACACCGGAGCTTGGCTCAATGACGAAGCACCAAGGATAAAGATGCACCTCAGAGTGTGACTCAACAATGGGAATATGAGAATTATAGATACATATAAGGAAATGTAAAATAAAGAAAAAAAAAAGATAATTGAAAGATAGATTTGGTTTTGCGGAGGTTTTCTTTAGTTGATGAAAACAGATTTTTATAGACCCTCCATCATAACTGCTTAAAGCAGTTTCCCTGTGATTACAACTCTGCTTCCACGCCTCCAAAAGTTCTAGTTCCATTTTCCCACATTGTCAAGCCTTATCCTCAAAACAGATGCTCCTTCAAAAGTAAGAGTAAGGGTATAGGCCTATTAAATGGGTTTCATTAAGTGGGTTGTAAATAAGCTCACAATGAACCCATTTATAATCTTCTTATTTAAGCCTCTTTATTTTGTAGATCTATTATACTAATCTGCTAAGTTTGTTATGACCCATTTAAATGTTCATTGGTTATTAAATGAGTTTTGGACCCATTCTAATGGGTCTATTCCAAATCAATCTTAACTTTTGTACTTTACAATTTTGATTGAATGATCCATTTTGTGAAATCTTTGCTATTGCACTAAATTGATTAAGTTAGTGTTATTTGATAATATTGTCATTGATAGATCGTAATTTCATATATCACTGATTATTTCTGCAAAGATTGGTTCGAATTGCTTGCATAGTTTGTGAAAAATTGTCAACCTTACTTGGTCGCAAGAAGCTTTGTCTATTAATTATAATATAAGCTCAAAGTTGACGTGTTGGAAAAAGAAGAAAAGTGGTCTAGTGGATTAGATTGAATATGGGCGAGCTCCTCTTATTCCCTTTTTTCCCTTTGTTAGTAGAATTTGAAAGATGATTTTCATTCCAAAAAAACCCAATAGTCTTTCTAGTCTCATCTTTTGGCCGCTCGATAGATAGCCCATTTCATTTTGCTATAACCCAAAATATCACATCTATAAAGCCTAGCATAACATAGGCCTATTAATAACTTAACACTTAAATTAGCTTTTAAGGTAGTAAGTTATCAAAAATGTAATGATTTACGAAACTGTTGACTCTCTATGTTTCGATGATTACAAAAACATTGCTTACTAATGATATTTTCCTATTATGCCTTCAATCTAGACTAAGTTTGAAGAAAAACAAGGTACTATGTAAGTTTGGGTGGCACTATTTGAAATTTCACAAAACGTGATTTTGGAGGCACTTATATAGCCTTTGGTGAAACTTTATAGATGTTGCAAAAAGACCAAGAGAGTTCGGGTGCAGACCTATGTGGCTAAAGAGCATTTTGCCCATTTCATTACATGGATCACTTGAGCTATCCGAAGTCTCAGCGGTCGAAAAAAATACCGTTTGGAATATGTCCAATGCGAGCATTTGTTTTGTTTTAGTATACATAAGATCTCTTGAGTGTTTGGAACATAAGTTCACATTGTATTACTTATTTAATCGTAAGGAGTCTCTCGTACTCATAATTGCTATAGTAAATGACAAGTGAAGTGAGAGATTCACTTAGGTTACGTTTGGTCCTCTGAATTATAATTGAAATTGGACTGTATAGGATAAATAAGAAATTCAATGATTTTATCATATTCAATCTGTTGTTTGGTGAACTGCGAAATTATAGCCGGATAAGCAGAGGCATAATGCGGCTTAGAATGATTTGTTTGTTGAAATATCACAATTCTTTGGAAATTATTTAGTGATGAATTTTGATGAGTGAGAGATTATCGAGCAAAGGTTTATGCCATTTGGATTCGGGCACTACATCGGCGGAGCAAACCACATAGAACCAGGGGTCTTGATTTGGATTCAAATCTTTTGTGAATGACTTGTTGGCTTTGCTTTTTGTTTTGTTGAGTGACTATATTGAACAATCATATTATTGTTGCTCTTTTCACAAGTTGAAGATGCACTCATATTTGTCATCCAAGAGAGTTACCTTGAAAGTCGAATGATCAATTTCAAGTTTTTCATAACATGTGAAGACCCCTTTCGAATGTTGAAAAGGCTCAAGCAATTAAAGAACGAAGGACATGATCTCATATTATGCCAAATAATTGACTACAGAACGAGGGACATGATTTCATATCACTCTAAACAATCGATTAAAGAACAAATTCGTGGAGAAACCTAGCATTACGGTCGGAGACCCCAACTTAGACCGCTGGAGAGGCGACCACACTTGATGGTCACTGCCATCGAAGAGCCCCTTGATCCCCAAAGAGGCCGCTCGATGTAGCAGAGAGTGGCCCTGCACTAAGGAGAGACGATGATTGTGGCAAAAATCTGGTTCATCTTGTGTTTGCTCTCTTGAAAAATCTTATCGTAGTCTATCCTACCCCTTTCCCTAGGATTTATTTATCCAGGCTATATCCCTTTTATGCTATTCTAGATAGCTACCGGACACAATATATGATCTCTTATCGTGGCTTTTATCCTAACTACCAAAAGTAACCTTGATGTAAAGTGCAAAGCCTTTCAAGCATTAGACCGAAGTTGTGTTTGGAGAGTTTTCAGATCAACCAACCTTTGTACTTAGACTGGTTTAGTGGATTTTAGGGAAAATCTCAAGCAAATTCGAGGAATCAAGTAGGTGGAAGGTCAACCACTACAAATCGACTAACAATGTCTCCATCTTTACTATTTTATTTTCCACGTCATGTCATGTGTTTGATAAATTGCTTATTTGTTATTTGTTCTTAGTTGTTGAATTTTTGTCTTATTAATTTCATTATATTGGCAAGCAAAAGTGAATACTTACCATTGACATTAGTAACATTAAATAAGTATTCATGATCCTCTTCCAAAAAAGCTATTGAGATACACATGTGAGCTGTATTTGAGAATCCCACACCAAAGAATTAATACAGGGTTTTCTTTTTTTTTGGTCAAATAAATTGATGTGGAGTTGAGTAGTCCAGTATATCTTAGTTGATCCATAACTCATTCGCTTAAGTTTTTGAGTTATAATAGGTCTAATTAGACATGTTCATGGGGTCAAACTTGAGCTCCCTCTTTGTAATCTACTTGAGTAAATGAATTAGGCTTTCGTTACGTGCATCCAACAAATGGCATCAGAGATGATGGTTCATTCGTGGGCCCCCAATTTTTTCAATGTTTGGCAAATATCGCAAGGAATGAATCTAGTGACCAATGCAGTTTCCAGGCAGTGGCCATTATGGTGTAGTAGCATGGGCTCGATGTACGCGTAGAGATTCAAGTTGATGCATAAGGATACCGAGATTAAGAAGGATCAAACCTAATACTAGAGCTCACATGTGAGATTGAAATTATTAAGATGCACATGTGAGTTGTGTTAGAGAAGTCCTATAATAGAGAATTGATACGGGGATAAGTAGTTAATATATCTTAGTTAATCCATAACTCGTTGGCTCAAACTTTTGAGTGAATGTGGGTCGAACTAAATATGTTTATGGGCTCAAACTTGGAAGGTATGTGGGTCCTCGAGCCGCCAAAGGGTTTTTATATTTTGAGCCATATTTTTTTCATTGGTAGTTTGGATTTGGGCTCATGAATAGCATATGATATATACATTCTTTTTTGCTTGTAATTGAGTACTGTAACGAGAGATGCGAGATACTAATTATAATGGAATCCTCTCTGCATGTAGCCTAGTTTAAGGGTGAATCATGATTAACGTTGTATTGATTTCTTTTTTCCACTTTATGCTTTACTTCATTATGATTATGCGCCAAATCCTAATAGTCCAAACATAAATAAATTATCATAGTAGGTCTATTATACTGCGTACTAACAATTTGAGGAGTCTCCAAATATCAAGTTCAATTTTTGTTTCTAACTTAACAAATCCACTTGTAAAGGGGCATGCAATCATTATTTTGTTGGTGTGTTATGAATTATGTTGGGCTTACTCTTAAAATTTTAAAGCACTTGATATTCTACCATAGGATACTAAATTTGAGGATCACAAATTTGTTATTCTAGGGGTAAGCTTAATTGACTAATCCACTTGTATTTGAAAGTACTTAAACAATCAATTACTAAATGTGAAGTTTGTTAAATCATCCTTTCAACGGTAAGTATGCACCACTTATTGGGACATTTACATGATTCTAAAGTATTTAGTAATTATACTTGATTTGGATTGGATGATGCTAAATTGATATTTTGTGGGTAACTCATATTGATAACGCTAGTCTTGTAACTAACCTATTTCAAGCTAGTTAGAACCTAGTTGGAAAGCCAAAAAATCGCCTTACTATACAAACTAGAGATTCGAGTTTGTGGCTCAAGGGAAAATTATTCAAAAATTTATAAAATTAAGTCCTAAACCTTTTAATTGTGTCAATTGAGTGCTAAATATTTTTAAATTTTGTCAATTGAGTCTGTCTAACCAATATTGGTAGGAAATTACTTACATGGACACTAGGTGTGCTACGTAGCATGATTGGTGTTGACGTAGATATTTTTATTAATTTTTAAAATTTTATTAATTTTAATTTTAATTTTTTTTGTTTTCTATATTTTTTTTTCAACTGTTGTTGGCGAGCTTGCTAGCTGATCATCGCTGCTTGGTCTGGGGGATGGGGGAATCCTCTTGAAACCAAATGCTTTTTGGGTGAGAGTTTATCAGTCTTGATGGAAAGAAAATCATAGTTTCTATGAGCATGACGATAGGGAGCAGCTTAGTAAAGTCACTTTATCCCATTTAGTTGAGGGAACAAGACATATTGGTTCAACGAAATCCAAACTTCAATCATTAGTTGAGCTTCTTTCTACGAACTTGTCCCATTCGAACCTCTATTTGAACCTCTTCCTATTGCTATTGGTTGATCTAGTCTGAATGAATCACTTGACTAAGGGTAACGAGCTCTACTAACTAACTTCTATCTATCAAAGAGAAGAGAAATGTTGTTGGCTGCTTTACTTCCCCGAGAGGGGCAAAGAAGAAGCAGCCATTTCACCAATTGTCGAAAGAAGAGTACATTGGAAAGAAGAGTTTTGCCAGGCTTTCAAACCAGGCTCGTGGGGCTTGCTTTAACCCATAGATATTGTCCTTAAGCCCAAAGAGCAGAGTGAAAGTGCTTTTCCTCGGAAGATACCTTCATTAAAAAGATTAAAGTGGACTACAAATCAGGCTTCAAGGTGGTTCCTTCAGCCGACTGCCTTTGACAGGAAGGCTCTTTCCATTCGTTGAAGTAGCGAAGCTCGTTGAAGCAGACCTAGGCAGAAGGAGGTCTTCTTTCTCCCTCTAAGGGGGATTGAGGGGGGAAGCAATCCGATATGAAAATAGATTCTGGAGACCCAACCTTACTTTCCAGTATACAAACCCTCTGCGTGCATAATGAAAAGAGAATGGCATTTGTCCTGTCTTTCATCCCTTTTCGTGTACTTATCTTTATTTGCCGAGTCTGACACTAGGAAGAGTTGATAGAAAACTCTTCCTTGGTACGAGGGGAATTGGGGATTGAAAATATCTAGGTACCAAGGCCTAACCTTCGGGTTTTCTTTCTAGAAAAACCTCCTACCTGATGGTTGCTCGCTACAGCCTTTAAGTCTCACCTAACAAAAAAATTTCTTCGATTAGCTACGGAAAGAGACCTAGAACTTGCTTTTTATTAAGATGTTGCATAGTTCGACCTTGGCAAATAGCTTTGCTCTAAAAGGAAATCTCTCTTGTCTCTTCTTATACTATCACTTTGTGTCATGCCCCGAACCCCTGAGGCACGTGACATCTCTGTCATATCTGTACGATCGAATGGTCGACAATCACGACGGCCCAAGAAACTCGTCGTAACCAAATGACCATAGAGTTCCTTAGGTAACGGAAACGAGCTCCTTCAATCACATATATAAAATGGGATAGATAGAGAGACAAATTAAATCTTTAAAGCAAGCCAAGCCTTATATTATGTCTCATATACAATATTTGCATATAACCAGTAGGATGACATCACCTATACATCATAACTTCAGTCAACCTACTCCGTACATCCAGGCTATATACATGTAGAGTTGCCACTACCTTCTTCCCACATCTATTCATATGGTACTCTTGTATCTTATGTACATCCTTCTCTTTGGTTCCAAAAATGACTGAGTCGCAGTCTCGATTTCCTTTTGGATCCCTTGCCTTATCGATATTGCACTCACTACGGGAGTCGGGGTTCTGAAAGTAGGGAAATCACCTATGAGAACAAATCTCAGTAAGTTAACCCCTAATCCCCTCCTCAAGACACCAAACAACCAGACCAAACTCTTAGGTCCCAACTCAGGTACTCAAAATCACTAGGCCAAATTTCATTACTCAAAGCCATTCAAATTAAAAAACTCGCCACAGAGTGGCCAAGCATATAAACCATTTATAACATGTCCAATCCAGGACGACATAAAATCGAGTTAGCACAAAAGTAATGCAATCAATTCATGGCTCAATAAGGTAATTAAACCTTCAATTAAAAACACGTCCAATCTAGGACAATTATAGCAATCACTCATGCATGCACGCTCAATCATGAGCCTCGACTCAACAGCCAATTTGACCCGCGTCAAATAGGCCCATTAGGTCCGACTCGTGTCGTAGAGCCTCAGGTTCGTGCCTCAACCGCGTATGGAACGCCTCAGGTTGGCACCTTATCAATCCAGCTACCACACCAACCACCTCAAACAACCTTATTCAGACATGGACAACACATTTCACCAATCCACAGCATATTCACAGCCCATAGAAATTGATTTCCTCAAAATACGTCGATTACGACAAATTTTTCTAAGCCGATTTACTACGAATCGGTCCCTAGAGCTAATCCATAGCAAGTCTAACTTTATGAGCGAAGTCTAGAGGTTTAACTTACCTAAGCGAACTTAAAACAGGACTGAGGATGTGGCTAAGAAGCGGCGGTGACCGGCGATGCATAGCGGCAACAAGGACGACGACGGATTCCGGTGGGTTAGCCCAAACCCAGGTTGATCAAGGCTAAAACGAAGCCAAATCCTCAATGGATACATTTTACGCCAGTAGCTACATACTATGCCAAGTGACATCATGGCTATGTATTCACCAAGTCACAGATGATATACAATCAAACATGCGAAAACCGTTGCACTCTCCTTTCATGCAATAAATCCTTTAAATTCATTTGGACAGAAATCATCAGCCAAGTACGTTAGGTCACATTTCAAATATGAGTTCAAATATTCAATCCACATACCAACCAAATGGCCAAGCCAATCAACTCATTTGACGAACCCAAATTGTCACATTTTTATGAAAAAGGCCCACATTAAAAATCGAAGTCATCAAATCAACACACGTGGACCCACAAGACTTGTCATTCTCAGACCATAATTAAATGTGCCGGCTCATGAACAGTGCACATGGCTCGTGAATAGTGATTTTAAATTACTATTTGCCCGTTTTTGTAGAAATGCTCCAAAAACCCATTTTCGGTACTTAATCCTCACAGGACCTACGTCAACCATCCATATCAACTTTTATTAAACAAGGATTGTAGCATTTCAAGCTCAATCAATCACCACAGCCCACCATAGATTCGGTCACCGCAAATAAACACCGATTCCATAAAATTTTCTAAATCGATTTACTACGAATCGGTCTCTAGAGCTAATCCATGGCATGCCTAACATCATGAGTGAAGTCTAGAGGTTTAAATTACCTAAATGAAGTTGAAACAGGGTTGAGGATGTAGCTAAGAAGCAACAGTACATGGCAGTGACGACGACAACGACAGATTTCGGTGGATTTAGTTCAAATCGAGGCTAATCAAGGGTTAAACCGAGGCCAAATTGAGCTAGAGAATAAGATTATGACATGAATATAAGCTCCCTAAGTTGCCAAGGTCAAAATATTTTAACAGCAAGCAAAACACAAAACCGGCTACAAAAAATAATTTTTGATGACCGCGACGAGAACGCTTGAATGGAGACTCAAATCATATCGAATCGAAGTGAAGCAAAGTTCTATGAACTCACTCGGATAGGACTATGTCATATCCAAAAATCACCAAAATCCAATGATCGGATTTCCGTTAGTGGCCAGTTGAAGTTGGTTATAGGGTGAGCGGCAGCAGGAGAAAACTGAGAGGGAGAGGGAGAGAAGGAGATCGTGAGCTTGAGGGAAGAGAGAGAGTGGTTTGACTGGTCAAATGAGGAGAGAGAGAGAGAGAGAGAGAGAGAGAGAGGAGAGAGAGAGCGAGAGAGAGAGAGAGGGAGAGTAGATTTTATGACTTTGGGGCTTAATTATTGAAGTTATTATTCATCAAAAACGACATAAACCTGAACGAATTGACTGATTTTGAACTATCAGTGAATTTTTAGAGTGATAGGGATTGGGCCTCAATAATTTCGGTCAAATTGTTCAAAACATGATCGACAAGACATTTCTTGAAAATCGTGAAATTTCAGGACCGGTAGGAGCTCAATCGATGTTGATTTGGCTTAATCGTGATTGAAAAAGACTCATGATTTCGTCGTATAATTTTTCTAGCCTCGCTAAAAATATTTCTACCTTCATGCCATGGATTCTAGCTCAAATCGGGAGCAAGACAGAAATTTCCAATTTTTTCCTTTTTCACTTGGCACTTCGAGACCAATCTGCCCATTTCACACTTCCTAGGCAATGTCTAAATTTGAAACTCATGAGAGTCGATTGTCCTATTTCGAAACTCAACTCGTGGACTCATTCATAAGATGGCAACTTTAAATAAATTCTCCAATTAACGAGCGGCCTTAGGAGTCACACGTATCAATCATTTGTCCATGTGCTAACATTCCTAGATAGCCTTTTCCTTTTAGTCAGTTATCTTGAAATGATTAGTTTTGAGCGAGATTCATTTATAGCGCTTCTATGAAATACCATTTTTATTCAAATTCTGAAAGCATGGTCGAATTTCAGAAGTCACAACTAAGGAGTTGGGTGACTTTGTTTACTAATATTATACGATAATCCCTATCTTTGGGAAAATATCAAAATAAGTCCTAAACCTATTTAAATTTTTGCCAATTCAGTTTTAAACTTTTTAATTTTTTCAATTCAATCCTTAAACTTTTGCATTTATGCCAATTCAATTCATCTGACCAACTTTTTCCTACCAATGCTAAAGTAGATGTTGGTTGGTGTTGCATGGATAATTTTCAATAATAATTTAATATTTTTCAAATCAATTTATGTTTTTTTTTTTTCTTTTTTTTCCTTTCTTCTTCCTCCAGCTGGTTGCCAGCACTAGAGGTAGGGCTGGTGAGGTGAACCTCATTGACCTCAGGCAAAGCCGACCTCGCTAGTGCTGGGTGAGGCATGAGCTAGCTAGCATAAGGGTAATGGGCAGGCCACAAGCGTGCGGTTCATCTGCAATTTTTTTGTGCTTGAGAGGTTCTTGGGGCGCAGGACCGATCTCAAGGGACAAGATTTTGAGCTCGTTCCATACAGGACAGAATGAGGGATATGTCTAGGATTTTTGCTGGTTGACAAGATGGTACACTTTGATTTTGGGTTCTCTGGCACACAATTATTTCGCTGGGAAGCTTGAGGAGGGTGTGAAGAAGATTTGGGCTAAAGGAAGAAGAAAGGAAAAAAAAATAAAGAAAAAATTGAAAAAATAGAAAATATTAAAAATAATTCACGTTAGCGCCAAGGCATCCTATTAGTGTCGGCCAGTCTAAGTTGGAAGTGCATTGGTCCAATGAACAAGAAATTGCAGAAGAACTTAACTTCAGATGAATTATTGCCTTCCCTTTGGGATAAGTGCAAGGTAGAAATATCTCATCCCTGAAAAATGATAAACTTTGTTCCCATGATATTTCCTTTCTCTCGTTCTGTCTTACCAAAATATCAAGCACTATTCCAATGTGCACTTTCTCGAAGGTCAGAGAGTCACCTGATTGGTTGGGTGCTTAATGCTGTGATTGCTTATCTTGACAGAAGGAGTCTTGACAAGTATGAAAGTTTGCCCAACTTGTTGCCAAGATCTATCCGAACGAGACCATCCCATCCGTAGCGGAAATGAGAGATCTTCTCGCCTCCATGTAGTTAGAGAAAGAGTTTTGTCCTGCATAATCTGTCAACAGTGTCCTATATTCTCTTTCTGGTTGTAATATAGATTTTTTAGGTCGAATGATTTCCCATTTGTTATAACCGGTCCTTAACTAATTTATTAATGTAGTTCTCCTAGTTTCCACTGCAGTATGAGAGAACCCCGTGATTGTATTATTCTCAGCTTGTTGAGCTACTCCTATTCCTTCTAAGTTCATGGTACTTATTTGGTCTCGTTCACCGTTCGCAATTATGGAGTGCGCAATAATCATTATTCGACTCAGTAACTAACCTTTCGATTATTAGAAGCCGTCATATCCAGGGTGCTTCTCATTGTGTCCACCAATGATCTTCTGCGGAGTGCGGAGTATTAGGATCGGTGTTTTGACTAGATAGACTGGAGCATTTAGAGTAATTTGTATGTTGA
>JAGVVM010007567.1:0-19413 GCA_019149425.1 Psidium friedrichsthalianum
TGTGAGTTTAATAAGAGAAATTGAGAAAGAAGTTTTTAGAAAGAAGATATTGGATGTATTTCAGTGGAATGTATATAATTTTGATAAATGATGGTTAATTTGATAGAAATTAGGATTGTAAAAATATCGAAAACTTATGATTGATGAGAAAAGTTTTGTTGATAATTTTTTGCGTATCGTTGTGGTGGTTTAAATAATTTGTGGTTGCGATTTTTTTGAACTACCTTAATGTGGATTCACTCATTTATGAGAAAGTTAGTCGTAGTGGTGGAGCAATTGGATTATAGACTACTGAGAACCGATGGTCAGTTATCGTTTCCAGGGCTAGATCAGGTTCTCGGGCCTTAAAAATGACGCAGTGGCCGAGCGTCCCGATTGCTGTTCTAGGGATCAATATTGGGACTGGACTGGTAATTTTAATTATTCCAGTGATGAATAGAAAAACGATTCATTTTGTGACTTACCCTCATTTTGGGCCACCGATAGGATGAAGATTATGGCTTCACTTTCCATCCGTTGTCCTTTCGTCAGAAGCTCTTCCAAGGCCAACGATGTACCGCTTAATTTTCTACTACTTCTGCTCTTCAAACCTGGCTGGAACTCCTTGAATGGTCAACTTTTCGACTGCTCTATTCCACTGGCTTTGATTGAATTCATTTTCATGCTCTTGGGACAGAAAGCTTCATGATTGAGCCAACCGTTTTCCACTGTTCACTTCTATGGAGGAACTGCATCTGGGCTTCCTCTCTCTTCTTCTTTCATTCTGTATTTGCTGCTCGTGGTTTGCCTCTTTTTCAGATCGTTGGAACTCACTTTTTGCTCCTATCTTTCCTTGTGTTCCTCAGCTGAAACTGAGGTTAATTTGTTGCTCCACATTCTGCTCCCTTCTGCTCCGGCTTCTGCGTGTGAGCCTACTGTATTTCTTGCTGGCTTCTCCTTTCCCTCGTAAGTGAATCCCTGCTGGGAATTGCCTGCTCTTCTCGACTGCTGAACTTTCTGCTAGCTTTATTTGTTCTTCGCTGCTCCTTGTGCTCATGAATTAGCGACTGCACCCCCCTCTCGGCTGACATGTTTACTTGGCTGGTTCCTCTCGGCTGCTCTCTCTCCTCTCGGTTTCTTTGCTTTCTACACGCGCGCCCGGAGGAATCGACTCGTTCGAGTCGTCAGTACCTGAATCGAGCTCTGTTTTCGCCTGTTACTCATAAGACCTCAAGCTTTGATATTTTGAAAGCGGATCAGCCAAAAACCTCCTAGAGAATTCCCAGTTTTGAATAAAAGATGACCCTTTTTTGCTAGTTTTCTTCTTTTGCTCGCTGCAGGTACGTCCACTGCTCCCTTGGCCCTTGGCTACTTGGGACGTCACAGCTGGGAGTTGCTGCTGGCATTTTTGCTGCTCAAGTGTTCGTTCACCTTTGGCGCGGCCTCGGCCACTACGTGAGCCAAGTCGCGTTCACCCCCGCCCGAGCTTGTGGCCGTCTTGCTTGGCCTGAGCTCAACGTCGTCCGTGTCCCAAGCTCGTCGTCGTTCAGCCGCCGCCTTGCCATCGTCCGCTTCGTTCCAAGTTCGCCGTTCAATCAAGCACGATTGTCTGTCGCTCCCCGGATCTCGAACTTGATTTTTATGTGAACACATTGCTAAACTTGACTTAGAATGTCGGGTATACTAGGGATTGGTAGGGAAAATTTTATGAAGAAAAATATTAATTTCTTGGGCGTCGACTGTCAATTATTTGCTGTTAGCTATAGGGGTAAATTGGTACTTTTTTGTGGACTTTAGAAATTTTCATTGCGCCAGATTGCCTTGCCTTTGAACCTAGGTGACTTAGAATGGAACTCGGTCCTATAATGCGAGTTTTTGCAACGTGAGTGCCTGGTTATTATATTCGATTTATTTTGGTTAAATTGGGTGCTCTAGTGAATAATCTTTGGAAATGCATGTGGCAAAGCTGATTTGCATGAGTGTTTATGGGGTTGGGGTTAATTGAGAATTCTGTGGTGCTCATCTTGATCTGCATACTGGCATGAGACATGTGCGTTTAACGGAGTGCGTAGAAACTGTGCGAGACAGGCCGACAGTGTCCAGGGGCCATCGAGAATGCAAGGCGATAAAGAGGTGTCGTCGTAGTGCTATTGAGTCACGGTAGTTGCACTGTGCCTGAACGTACTCGGCACGGGGTAGCTAGAGAAACAAGGGTGCTAACTTCGGTGTGATTAGACACGGATTAAGGCACGGGCCTGAGATGTCTTTGACGTCGCCGGGACAGAAGTAGCTATTAAGCCATCACGGGTTCAGTCCGGAAGTGCTAATTGAGCCACCGAGGATCCCAAGTGAATCATTGAGCATCTGCATTGGAATCTGTATGAGCTGAGGTCACAATATGCATATGATGATTTACATTCTGGCAAAAAGTGCATGCTGCTTTCTAAATTAAGTCTAACGTGTGCTTATTTTGAGTTTCGACTCACATATCTTTGGCTGATCGCCATTCAGACCCTCAATCATAGACATGATTATTCCTTGTTATCTGAGGAGTCTGATCCGGAGGAGTGGGCCTTGCCAGAGGACGAGTAGTCCCAATAATGCAAAGAGGAGATTAGGGCTTTTTGATTTGGTCTGTTTCTTTTGGCCACAACCGACTTATGTTTCGAGGTTCAGACGATAGCTTCCCTCTCAGGTTGTATAGAACCTTTACTGTTATATGTTATGTATGTAAATTCGATTTTCTCTATCTCTCTACCCAGCATGTATGTCTGTCGGGGTTTGTACGTTTTTCGCTGTCGCATTTGTTAACCGTCGTTTGGCAGGGACGAGTCCTTAGGTCGTCGCCAGTGTTGGCCAGGCGATGAGGAAATTAGCAGTGAATGGATGTTGCACAATCGACGGGTCCGAGGCGTGAAACATTTTGGACACCGACTTTCCAATGCATCAAGCCTGATAAATACAGTCCTTTCTCGTTTTCATCACCAAAATTCTCATACATATCAATTTGAAGGAGGTATTGTAGTCGTTAAAATCTACAACTACATGCCCGGTTAATCGCAAAAAACAAGAACCCAAACCAAATTCTATCCGTCCTCCTTCCCCTGATAAGCGGTCACGCTTGCTGTATATTGTCCCTATACAAGTAAAGCCGTTATATCTAGTTTTCTTTACCTATTTGAAGTTGATTTATAGTCCCCTTTCGGATCCTGAGGTCCCAAAATACCGCACCCTGGAATTCAAGGGCTACAACCCCCGTGCTTGTGGTTGGTGGGGACTAGAGATTCATATGGCCAAATGGAAAGTCATCTGAATCCCTAAGGGTTATCTGGTGTTCCGACGCCCTCTCTGTGTCGGTCCACACTGATAACTGTTGCACTACGAGTACTAACATGGTCGCCTCAAAATCCGATATGCTAACAAATCCCTAATTGCTCCAAGCTCAGGGCACTCGCTCCAGTCCGTGAGCCATGCCATGAGGTGGATATCATTCCTTGCGCTATCCCCACTATGAAAAGATCGTATGAAAACATACACACCGAAGAAGTTTAATTAATCAAGTAAAACCGAAACCCTAGACCATTAGACCACTTGAGAATTGGACCGGACGAACAGTCAAGTCCTGTTCTTGGTCCCCAAGACAAGGATTCAATCCCCAAATCTGAAAATTGAGAATTGGGACAACCGGTCTGATTCCGATTCTTGAGGAAAATCGGACTAGACCAAACCGGAATCACTCATCCTAATTACTTGACAAATCACACTACATATGACCAAAATGTATCGTGATTTTTTTTACCTACCTTAAATGCTGGATTTGCTCGAATTTGGAAGTAAATGACTTGTCCATATTTACAAAATTGTCAAAGTTTTCAATTTAGCTATTCGACCTACTCCTCCTATTATTTTATTTTATTTTTTGGTCAAGAACTCCTCCCGCTATAAAAAGTGTGAAAGCAAATATATTTTAATTAGCCTAAGAAGATTAGTAATTATATTTTATGTGATTACACATTTAAATAATGCTTTCTTATGGTGGATTTAGTAAGCAACATTTTATAGACCTCCCAAATTATTTTTTTAATGCTGTGGACCAAAGCTGAGCTTTGGCCCTCAAATTTTTTTCTGTGTACCTAACGAACACTAATTCCTTCGATACCATTCACAACAAATCGTTATACGTATCACAAAAAATAAGTGCATTGGTGCGACCCATATTTGTTGCATATTTTTGACCTACCTTAAATGGTGGATTCGCTCATTTATGAAAACATTACTCGACAAGTCACACTACATATGATGAAAAGACATCTCGGTTGCTTGCCTCTCATGCACTAGATATAATAAATTGTCTAACAATGACAAAATGAAAGACATGATGATTTCTAAACCTGAACAACAGTTCTTGATGGCAAGGTCAAAGATCAATTCCATCTTCAACATTCAATTCTTTTGTGTTTAGTCATAAGCCCATTTGTTAGGAAATGAGTGTGAGTAAGTTCTGTCAAGAAATCCGCGCATCGAAAAATTGAAATGGTGTAGAACAATTAGTATATCATGTTGGTTCATAACTCATTAGCTTAAACTTTCAGTAAATGTGGGTTTTGACTGGATATGTTCACGGACTCAGCTTAGGCTCTCCCTTGGTGATCTTTCGATGCAAAGATATCGAACTTCTACTGCACACTCACATCAAATCAAAGCCAATGGTTCAGTTTCTGGGTGGGCTCGATGGTAGAATTCATGGTTATGAAGTAGAGCTTTGTCACGCCCCAAATCGTGCGGGCGCGCAACAACCCGTCTTTTGCTTATTCAAACATCACCTGGCCAACACTAGCGACTGCCCAGGACTCGTCGCGGCCAAACAATGGCTAATAAAAGCGACAGCGAAAAGCACACAAATCCCTGACAAAAGAACATGCAGGATAGAAAGATAGAGAAAATCAAATTACATAGCATAACCTATAATAGTGAAAGTTCTATACAGCCTAGAGGGAAAGGTTATCATATGAACCTCACAAACCTAAGTCGGCCAGATCAAAGAAAAACAGACCAAACCAAAAAGTCACCAATCTCCATCTAGGCATCATCGGGACTACTCGTCATCTAGCAAGGGCCACTCCTTCGGATTAGACTCCTCGAAAATCGGGGATCCAAGCTCGCCATCTGCCTGCTCGATGAACACATCGTCTGCTCCATCAATCCCCATCTACATCCAGCACATCCATCGACTCAGGGTC
Source organism: Psidium friedrichsthalianum (assembly GCA_019149425.1). Taxonomy (NCBI): domain Eukaryota; kingdom Viridiplantae; phylum Streptophyta; class Magnoliopsida; order Myrtales; family Myrtaceae; genus Psidium; species Psidium friedrichsthalianum. The sequence goes on from JAGVVM010007567.1 coordinate 5,220, forward strand.
AATGACCTCGCCTCCAAAAGTGGCCACATTCATCAGTCAGTTGGCCCCCATCAAAAAAAACTGGTGCGTCTAAACCTTGCAGAGGGCCCTGCCACACCTCCTGACCCCTCCGGCTAAACTATCCCTCGTATCTATAAGAGATCAAAATGTCGTATCCCTCGTCGACCCAAACAATGCAATCATACCTCTCATACTTAACTTCGTCTACGGAAGGATACGAAACTACTTGTGTCTCAATTTCATACGGGATCCCATGGCGAACTCGGGGAATAATCATGTCTATGGTCGAGAGTCTGAAATGGCGATTCACAGCCTAAACCCAATTTAGAAAGCACTATATGTCTCATGCCAGAATTTAAATCATCACATGTCATATTATGACTTCAAATTAGACAGTTGCAGATGCAGATGCTCATTGATTCTCTTGCGGTCCCCGGTGGCTCAATAGCACTTTCGATCTTAGCCACGTCATAGACGTCTCAGAGCTGTGCCTCAACTCTATCTAATCGCACCGAAGTTGGCACCCTTGTCACTCTAGCTATACCCCGTGCTAAGCATGTTCAGGCGCAAGTGCAACGACTGTGGCTCAATTAGCACTGCGATCGGCATCTCCTTGTCACCCCGCATTCTCGTGGCCCCTTAAACACTGCCGAGCCATCCTGCACAGTTCTACACACTCTGCCAACGCACATATCTCATGCCAATATGCAGATCAATGATGAGCATCACAAAGTCTCAAATTGACTCGACTTTTAAATACTCATGTAAGTCAGCTTTGCTACGTGCAATTTCCAAGATTATTCACATGAGCACAGAATTTACCTCAAAATACATTGAATATAATAACCAAGCCTCGCTCGTTGCAAAAACTCGCATTCCAGAACTTGGTTTCCATTCTAAGTCGTCTAGATTCAAGGGCAAACAATCCGGCACACATGGCAATATAGTCTCCAAAAGACTAATTTACTCCTATGGCTAGCAGTAATTAATTGACATTTGACAGCCAAGAAATTTAATATTTTTCATCATAAAATTACCTTACCAGTCCCTAGCATACCTGACATTCTAAGTTAAAGTTTAGACATGTGCCTCACCCAAAAATCGAGTTCGAGCTTGGCGAATAGCGGACGATTGTAGCTCTGGCTGAACGGTGAACTTGGACGAGAGCGACTGGTTGGCGAGGTAGCTCGGCCCGAGCAACGACGAGCTCGGGCCTCGGACAGCGATAAGCTTGGGCTAAGCGGCGATGAGCCGGCCGAAGTAGCGACGATATGGCTCGACAAAAGTCAGACGGCCACGAGCTAGGGCGAGCTTGGTTGGGCGTGTGCAGGGCTACCGAGTGTAGTGAGCGGTGGTGTGAGCAACCGCAACTGAAGGAGAGCAGCGGGCAACAGTAGATTCACGGTAGAGGAACAAATTTTACGAGAAAAAGGAAGGATAGCAACAATAAAATCACGCACAACCGAGGGACAACAGCTCACGGTAGCCAAAGAAAGAAGAAAAGAGCAGAAACAGTAGTAGAGAATAAAGCACACGCAGCTGTTAGAAGATGGAGATCCAGTGAAGTTAGTGGCCACACGAAGAAACAAGGAAGATGCAGCAGAAAATTCCAGCAGCTCACTGCAACAATAGAAAGAAGAAAAGAGCAGCAAACGAACAGAAGACAGCAACAAAAGCAGCAGAAAAAGGAGCAGCAACGGCAGACCCCAGCCGAGAAAGAAGACAGAGAAACAACAGAAACCTTCAGCCGAGAGATGAGCAGCTCAAGGCAGTAGGAGCAATACGAGGACGTAGCAGCAGTCCACGCTCACCTGAAAAGAAGGGACGAGCAACAGGTTCAGCGGTGGCCGAGAGGAATGAAACGAGCCAAGGAGAGGAATAAAGAAGAAAAAGGAAGAAGGAGCTAGCTTGCAGCAGATTTTTGGGGTGATTTCCTCACGTGAACAGCAATAGTAGGTGGCCTCTAATGATCACATTTTGTCTCACTTGCATGGGGAAAGGCACTCAACCGAAATAATGGAATAGGCAGCCGCAACTCTGGCCAAAAAAGACGTGTCCATCTCTAGTTTTTGGGAGAAAATATTAGGTGGGCCGGCTACGCCACGTCACCGTGCGCCCCAACCAATAAGGAGCAGACATCTGGCTCCACGTCAGCCATCTCAAGCCCACTGACGCTTCTGCACAAAAACTTCTTTTTGCTTTTTTCATTTTAAAAAAATCCTCTTATAAAGATTTGTTGCATTAATTATTTGACTGACAATACTTTTTCTCTTCCCTTCTTTCTGCTATGGAAGATGGAGATGGGACCGTCGCTCCTTTCCAAGAAAGAAACGCAGCTACATTTTCTGCCGCTCTTGCTTTTGGAATGTTGAGTCTTCGTTTTCCTCTTTACCCCATAACTCGGTCCTTTGCTCCGGTGCTCTCTCCATCGCTCGCTCTCCCTTCTGCTCCGCCGCATGCGTCTCCGCTTGGTGCCCTTCCGACGCTCCGCACATCTCTGCTCCCGCGCTCGCTCAATCTGTTCTCCGTCGCTTTGGGCCGGCCCTCATTCCTGCGGACTACTCCGTCGCTCGCTCCCCTTTGCTCCACCGCATGCTCGCTCTCGCTCGGTGCTCCGTCCGACGCTCGTGTGGTCTCTGCTCGAGCGCTCGCTCAATCGTTGCTCCGCTACTCACTTGTCGCTCGTTGGGTTCAAGCGGGATGACGTGACTTCCGCGAAGTGAATTCTCCTCGAAATTGACGTTGACCACCGATGAGGAAGTGTTGCTCCTCTAGATTCAGTGAATAAAGTGAACGAATGAGGAGAGACTGCGTTGTTCGCGGTAGCAAAGAGAGGGAACGCGAGCATCGTGAAGGAACTACGAGCATTTTAGTAGAGAAGAGGTGCTCCTTACTCCTCCAACACTCGTTTGGTCTCTGCTCCACCCGTCGCTCGCTCCGTCGCTCAAGGCTCTCTGGTCCAACACTTGCTCACATTCTGCTCTGGTGCTCACTCCCGCGCTCTACTCCGGCCCTTGCTACCACTCCCTGCGCCGGCGTTTGCTGGCCCTTTACTCTGACCCTTGCTTGCTCCGTCGCTCAAGCAGTGTAAGCACAGTTTGGTTCACACCCGAGGAAAGAATGGTCTATACTATAGTTGCTTTGTTTGTTGCCTGCGGTGTGTTGTCTTGCGTAAACTGAGGAATTTACTTGCTCAATAGACTCAAATGTCTTGGATGTAATAACAGCCCAATGCACATTGCTATGCGTGGATTATACAATTATCTGTCCGTGCAAATGTATAGATACCTTGATTTAACACTCATTGTTACTTTTTTTCCTTTTAAGAATGCTAGTTTTCCATTGGGTATCATTGTGTATATAGGTAAGGTTGCCAACTGAATTGCGAATGGCTGCATAACTAATGTTCGTTGTGTATCAGCCCAATGTTCGTTGTTTGGTGTTATCTCTATTAGCGAGTGCTTAGTTTTTGGTTTCTGCTACCCATTTTTGCTGAATCAAGGAAATAGTTTGACGAAAATAAAGAAGGAAATGTAAGAGAGAGAGAGCGCACCTATCTAGCAAACCTATTGCTTAGTAGCTTCTCAATGGAAATGTAAGCTACTCCTAGTTTATTTGCATTCTCCATCTCCTGAATCAATGAAATTGTTTAACAAAATAAAAGAAGGAACTAATTCTGCATAGCATACACAATATCCTCGAGAACTTCCATATTAAGACTGCTCTCTATCTTTTAGGAAAATGTTCATTATTTGGTGTTATCTTTGTTAGCGAGTGCTTGATTTTTGGTTTATGCTACTCGTTTGTGCTGAATGACTTTTTTATTTATAGGAATTCTGTGCTTAATCGAGTATTACTCAAATGGGTTTCTTTCATGTTCATAGACGTTATTCTTTGTCGTACAGCTTTTATGATAATAAAGGCTTGTGTGGTGTCTTCTTGGCTCCATCTCGTGGAGTCTTCCTGATTCTTTTGCAAAAACTACAACTCACAAAGGTTCGCTCGCGGTCAATCAGTTAATTCGCACGTCTAAGGTTATCCGATGGATGAATCAGAGGTAATTCTGAAATCATACTATGTGAAAGATATTTGTTTTCTCAAGATGTGGATGAGATGTTATATTGCTTGTAAAAGCACCATATTAAATATTTTTTGTTCTTTGCTTGCAGCATGAAACTACCCATATAGCACATGTAACTCGTGATTTGGAAAAAGATTTTGAGTTTACAGTAGGAATGACTTTTACAAGTGAGCTTGAAGCATATCATAAATATGTGGCCTATGCTATAGGCAAAGGATTTGGAGTGAGGAAGGCTAAGATTAGAAAAAACGGAAATGGAGAAATAACTCGACGAACTTTTGTGTGTAATTGTGAGGGGTATCCTAACAACTCATCTGGTCAAGAAAGGAAATATGAAAGACCTGAAGTTAGATGTGGTTGTCGTGCTTTTATCAGATTTAAAGTTGACAATGGTATTTATGAAGTCATAGAGTATGTCTCTGAACATAATCATAAGTTCATTCCAGAACGTCAAAAGCACTTGATTAGATGCGGAAGAATGATTTCTGATAGTTGCAAGGGTGTGTTAGTTGGCATGGCTAACACAGGCATTGGAGGGACTACGTCATTTAAGTACTTGTCAAACACCGCAGGAGGAAGCCAAAACTTAAGTTTCATTTTGCGGGATTCTCAAAATTATTTGCAAGGTGAAAGATTAAATCATATAAGTGGGGGAGATTGTCAAAGTCTTTTGAATCATTTTCATCGCATGCAAATGCAAAATCCAATGTTCTTCTATGCACAACAAGTAGATCAAGATGGTAGATTGACAAATCTATTTTGGAGAGATAGTTTGTCTAAATTTGATTATGATTGTTTGGGTGATGTGATGATTTTTGATACCACATATCGTACTAATAAGTACGACATGATTTGTGCGCCTTTTGTTGGAGTTAATCATCATTGGAAGAATACATTGTTTGGTTGTGCATTTTTGTTGGATGAGACTGCAAGTTCATTTACTTGGTTATTTGAGGTGTTTTTGGAGTCTATGGGAAATAAGGCTCCAAAAACCATTTTTACTGATCAAGACCAAGCCATGGCAAAAGCCATACAAACGGTGTTCCCGAATACTCAACACCGTTTATGCACTTGGCATATTGGGAAAAATGCCAATCAAAACATTCCAGATCTTTATCATAAACCGGAGTTTAAGGATAAATATTTCTCAGCACTAATGTATAGGTGCAGGTCAGAGGATGAATTTGAATCTACTTGGAGGAAAATGGAAGAGGAGTGGGGCACGGAGAATAACAGTTGGCTTCAGAGGCTATACGGTTTGAGACATAAATGGAGTTCGGCTTTTGGTCGTGATATTTTTTCTTGTGGTATAAAATCAAGTCAAAGGAGCGAGAGCACTAACAATGTTTTCCAACGAATGTCGACTAAGACGTTGACCCTTATGGAATTTGTCCACCACTATGAAGAACAATTGAAGCATATGAGAGAAATTGAAAGTCAAGATGATTATAGTTCTCGTGGGAAGCCGAAATTGCATATTTTGCATAACGGGATATTGACGCATGCCGCTTCGGTGTATACTCATGCCATTTTTAAAAGGTTTAATGAAGAATTTTTGCAAAGTGTCTCCGAACGGATATATAGTACTGCTGTCCATGGGTTGGTGTATGAATACACTCTCAAGTGTGAGGGGATTAAAGGTGAACATGTTGTCAGATTTAACACTGCTGACTTTTCAGTTTCTTGTGAATGCAAATTATTTGAATCACAAGGGTGGTTATGTCGCCATGCTTTGCATGTGTTGAATGTGAATGTATCAGTTTCGGTCATTCCTTCTTCCTATATTTTGAAAAGATGGACTAAGGGTGCAAAACAAGGGTATGTAAATGATGAATCTCATGAAATGTCAGAAGGTCCATCTACATCTAATCGATTTTCGACGTTAATGCAAAATGCTTTTGAAGTGATGAGTTTGGGAGCCCAAGACATAAATACTATGAGAATAGCGAAGAAGAACTTGGATGCAACGGTGGCTGAAATTTCATCATACAATTCAAGTGTGGTTGTGATAGATGATCATCATCATGAGGCTTCTTTGTGTGAGACGTTGGTATTAGACCCCCTTCGAAGGAAAGAAAAGGGAGCAAGTTATGGAAGGCTTAAAAGCTCGAGTGAGAAAAAGAAGAAAAAGTCTAAGAAAGGAGCATCCTCGATGCTACTTGAAAGACGAGGTGAGTTGAATGAGATAGAGTTCTACTTAATATGTTCATGCCATTTTTATGCTTATGCCACATGATGCCAACTAAAGCATTTCTTGTTTTGTATTACAGAGCTGGTTGTCCAACCAAAGAGCGATGAGATTCATTTACCAAATTATTCAAGACATTCAAATCAAATTCCAAATGCGTTTTGTTCTAGCAACATTGGTGGTCCTATAGTAAATTTAAATTACCATAATCAGGTATGTCTCTTTGAGTTCAATATTTGAACTTACATTATACTAATTTGGTAAATTTTTTTATATAGATGCAACCACTATGCTTCATGCCGCCAGGGATAATAAATGGATTTTCCCCATTCACTAGTCAGGTATAATCCGAGTTACTATTCTAATGTTTGGCTGAAATTTGTTGAAGATTCTATTGTCAATGGCTTCTCGTTTATACATGTTAGAGTTCTACTAATGAGATCGTTTATTTATATAGATGCAACCACCATATATCATGTCGCCAGGAATTATGAATGGATTTTCCCCATTCACTAGTCAGGTATCTATTATGAAAATCATTTTCGATCCTAATGTTGTTTCATTTAAGTAAACTATTTTTACGTTTATTGATAATGGTTTTTTGTTTATAGATGTTGGAGTACCATAATAGGTCTCATGAAAATATTTTGAGTCAGGTACAAGTTGCCCCACGTTTGTTAATGTGGGATTATATGAGATAACATCAATGTAGGTGCATTGTTTAGTAAACTGTGTTTTTCCTCAATTTATCATTTACTCCTTTGTATAGGGGACATCAAGTTCTTTTGAACATCCTGGGATGGACGAATTGAGCGGTTTCGAAGGCATAAACAATGCAGGATCACAACATAATTCATCATGAGGCAAAATTTTTCCCATTTTTTGTTGATTTCTATTCTTTTGTGGAATCTGCATGCTGCGCTTTCTTTTCCATTCGGGCTCTTAACTTTGTGTCATATGCTTGCTTTGATGTTGTAACAATACACTTAAAACATAAAAAGCTCTTATCATTTAGGTTTCTCTTTGTTGCCTTGTACAAAGTCATGATCTTTCATTGATGTGACAAAACCTTCTATAAATGAAGCTCTCCAATTAATTTTCTGTTTTACTGCTTTTGTTGTAACAGGTCCGTAGGTGCTATTAAGCAATATCTGTTTGCCGTTGTTGAAGCACAGTGCTTCCATGCTCATGATCTTTTTCCAGCTTTCTTGCTCAATTTTTATCAGTCGGTGGCTAAATTCAAAGCTGGATTGGAAGCTAAGATTGGAGTATTCTTTCTTATGATTGTGCCGAGAGTTTTGGAGAATGTTGCTCAACCTAATTTGCAACAAAAGATGATAGTGCTTCGATTTTTAGATAAGCTCCGTTATGATTCACAAATCTCGGTAGACATCTTTATCAATTATGATTGTGATGTCAGTTCATCTGACATATTTGAGAGATGTCTTTTTTGTTAATTAAAATGTGTACTAGAGTTGTTTTTTGCACTGAAATTTTCAGATGATGTATTCTAGAGGTTTGCTATGTCAAATCCTTGCATTTTTCTGGTTTCAGATGAAATTATAACACCATTTGTGGCTAAGGTGAAATGTGTAATAGAGTTCCTCTTTGTATTGAAATTTTAATGTGGAACTGAGTTCCTCCTCCTATTGAAATTTTTAGATGATGTATCGGAAAGTTTTGCAGTGTCAAGTCTTTGCAGTTTTTTTCTAGTTTCATGGTCGTATACACAAATTTTCAGGTGAAATGTGTAACAAAGTTGCTCATTGTATCAGAATAGATTGCGAACTCAAATAATCGAACATGCAACATGGTCAGATATATAACAAATTAGATCGGAATGGACATCAATCGCCTTCTATTGCCAAATAATGGCCAAAAAAATAAGGTTGAAACCCAAATCAAACGATTGTTCGGTTTTTCCGATTTTTTTTCTTGTCTTTTTTCATGTCCCTTTCATTTTTTTTGTATAAAAAAATGCGTTTCTAATACTACGTTATTTTTCATAAAAAATTTGAGCCTCTTCATTCATAAAATAGAAAATTTAAACAAAAACATTAATCAAATATTTGAAACGGTTATTACTGACGAAAAACTAAACATGTGAACCAATCAGAATAGATTGCGAACTCGAACAATTGAACATACGACATAGTCGGATACATAACAAATTAGATCGGAATGAACATTGATCACCCTTCGTTGTGAAATAATGGCTAAACAAATTAGGTTAAATGACAAATGAAATGATTATTTAGTTTTTTCGAAATTTTTTTTGCTATTCTTCTTTTTATGGCCCTTTCGTTTTTTAATATATAAAAAAACGCGTTTCTAATTCTACATTACTTTTCGTAAAGAATTTGAGCCTCTTCATTCATAAAATAAAAAGTTTAAACAAAAACATCATTGAAAATTTGAAACGGCTTTTTACTTACAAAAAATTAAACAAGCAAGCCATTCAAAATAAATTGCAAACTCGAATAATCGAAAATGCAACATGGTCGGATACATAACGAATTAAATCGGAATGGATATCGAATATGATTTGGAATTGGTTTGAATGAACCACGACAATCACAAGTTCAAGCTCTGGACAAGTGAGGCTAGAGCTCATTGGAGAGAAAGAAGGAAAGATAAGGAAAATGTTTTCCTCTTCTCAAAAGAGGAAAACATTTTCCACACTTTGGAATAGATTTTTTTCATGGGTGGAAAATATTTTCCTAGACTAAGTTATTTTCCGTGAACCAAACGCCGAAAAATCCGGAAAGTTGTTTTCCACAAAGCAAGCTGAACCTGTTATGTATTGATGGAAAAATAGAATACACTTGTTCAACAAAAGCAAATTTTAACACCCCCAGAAAATTATCTACAACAATCAATTGGAAAACCAAAGGTTACTTGTTTTATGGTGGCCAAGTCTACAGCGTCAGAACTAAGCTCTGAAGATCAACCTTCTTCATTACCATTTCTCAATCAAGCTTCCCAAATAACATAGAAGACGAAAGAATTCTAACAAGCATAAAAAGCAACAATCGTGATGTTATCTTCCGCCCCTTGACGAATTATGGTGCGACCACGCATTATCTATGCCTTCGGAATCGTTCAATCCATTCATCCCATGATGCTGAAAAGAATTCGATGACCCCTATACAAAAATATAAATAACATATTCAGAAAAAGCACAATTTAGTAAAAAATTACCTGCATAAATATTATGTTGAATAATGTCACATCAACAAAAGTTTGGCAACTTGTACCTGACTCAAAATGTTTCCATGGGATCTATTATGGTACTCTAGTATCTATCAACAACAAAAAACTATCATTAAGCATTGGAATAGTTTACTAAAATGAAACATAATGAATAGAGAAAACCCATTCATAATTTCCGGCGGCATGATGTATGGGGGTTGCATCTGTATAAAGAACGATCTCATGAGTATAATGTAACAAAATGCTTCCATAGGATCTATTTTGCTACTCCAACATGTACAAATGAGAAACCATTAACAAATAACATTAAAATTTATAACAAATTTCAGCCAAACATTAGAATAGTAATCCAAACTTCATCGGGTATAATTAGCTGACTGATCACAAGCAAACGTTTGATAGTGATATAATGGTTTCTTTGAAACATTAAGGTACTGCTCTATTCACAACATAATGCTTTCTGTTAATCAATCAAGCAACAAGAAACTATAGAAATTAGTGTAATCACACTGTAAGTGATAGCTCATTGCTAAGTTTATGAATTAGGTCACATTAGGTTCATGAATCGAATTACTTCCACTAAAATACTCGAACACAAAAGCCAAAAACCAAAAACCAGATAAGTCCCTTAGTTAATTATCGGTACTTCGTTCCCTAGCCGGTCACTCCAAACTTCTCCCTACACTCCGAATGTATGCCAATCCAGTAGTCATTTTGACAGTATCTGCAGGACTATATTGTTCCAAATCTATCTAATTCTTAGGGTGAGTCTCAGAGTGGATATTTCCTTCTACTATGGCACATGCTCCAGAATCTCATTTAAAAACCTTCGTACATATCTTTCAGGGAATCAAAAAGGCCTCGAACAATTCAGTAAAGTTACTTATGGGCCTTCTGCAAGGGATGCTAGATACTAACAAGCGTGACCAACTCAGATCAGGACGAAGATACATAATAGCTCATAGTTGCGAACGCCGAGAACATCGCACAAGGCTTTTACATCATCACAAAATTACAAAGCATTCATTTTCTACTAATCGCGTGGTTTTGTGCTAACTTTCCAACCATTCTTTTCTCCTTGGACTAAAAACTCAGTGTCGTCCTAGACAAACCAAACTTCCCAAAAATCACCAACACTGGACACTCACTGGCAAAATTGCCAACTCAATAGCCAAATTCTTGCAATTACTACCCACCAAAAATGGGTCAAGAACTTCTTTTCCCAGAGAAAAAGTAACTCCAAATCAAGAATTCATAACAAAAAAACAATGAAGTATTTAAAAGGCCAAAACTATCCAGAGCAGAGCGCGGGAACGAGAACTTAGAACCAAGTGTGAGCAAGCACCTGCGCATAGAGCCCTCGAGCAACAGAGCGAGGGTCGGAGCAAAGCGCGAGCCAAGTGCTGAAACAGAGCACGGGATGAGCGTCGGAGCAGAGTGCAGGAACGAGGGTTGGAGCAAAGGGTCGGAGCGTAGGCTAGAGCAGAAAGCGAGCTGAGTGCCGGAGCAGTCCGCAGGAATGAGGGCTGGCCCAGAGCGATGGAGCAAAGATTGAGCAAGCGCCCGAGCAGAGACATGACAAGCGTCGGAAGGAGCACCGAGCGAGAGCGAGCATACGGCGGAGAAGAGGGAGAAGGAGCGACGGGGAGAGCACCGAAGCAAAGGACCGAACGAGTTCGGAGCAAGGATTGAGCGAGCGCTCGAGCAAAGACGTGACAAGCATCGGAAGGAGCACCGAGCGAGAGCGAGCATGCAGCGGAGCAGAGGGAGAGTGAGCGACGGAGAGCGCACCGGAGCAAAGGACCGAACGAGTTCTGGGGTAGAGAGCAAACTGAAGACTCAAAATTTCAAAAGCAAAGAGCGGGAGACAATAGACTTGTGTTCTTTCTTGGAAATGAGCGACGGGTCCCATCTCTATCTGAGAAAATATTAGGTGAGCTGGCTACGCCACGTCACCGTGCGCCCCAACCAATAAGGAGTAGACATCTGGCTCCACGTCAGTCATCTGAAGCCCACTTACTTTTCTGCACAAAAACTTCTTTTTGCTTTTTTTCATTTAAAAAAAAATCCTCTTATATAGATCTGCTGCATTAATTATTTGACGGACACTACTTTTTCTCTTACCCCTTTTCTGCTATGGAAGATATAGATGAGAAAATATTAGATGGGCCGGCTACACCACGTCACCGTGCGTCCCAACCAATAAGGAGTGGACATATGGCTCCACGTCAGCCATCTGAAGTCCACTTTCTCCTAAAATGGCAGATCAGTCATCATCACGTTCGTATATAATAACATAATTTCTCTCGTAAATAGGATTCGATGGTACAAGGCAACAATAGGAAACACATGGGAAACTCTTGACATCCTGACCTAATTCTAATAAATTAGGGTTTTGATAGGCACACTGTGTCGGCATCTAACGTAAGAACTATCTGCTGAAAAAACACCAACCAGAGTTTAATGTCGTGGGAGAGCTGAGTTAGCTCTTCAATGGACTATTATCAACTTTAGCACATTAAATAGAGAAATGGCCAAGAGCTCGATTACTTCATAACAAAAGAAAGCAGTATTGGATCAACTGAACACCTCCGGAAAAAAGACGAAAGATGTTTTGCTCGTGGACTTGAACGGGGAATTCGATGCAGATACCAAACGGGACCGGGTTCGGACTCGGGACGGCTCCGCTGATTCTCTACACGATGTATTACGAGCCCCAGACCGAGTCGGCAGCGGCGGCGGAGGACAAAGGGTGGCAACCACATGAGCCTCTCATGGATCCAACTTTCATTCCTCAAGTAGTCGCGTGGCTCAAGAGACAGATTGACAGATGAATCAATCTTTTTCTTTTTCTTGGCCGACATCGATCAATTGTGTTCATTTATTTACTTCAACAAACAGGCTTGGTTGTGTACTTTCTGCGGACCGAGTCCAATAACATCTTGCGATGTAAGCTATGTACTACAGCTAAGGCAAGGCACATTTGATATCGAGCCGCCATTAAGTTCACCATTTGAATCCATCTCCACCGCCCGCTGCAAGAAAAATTATCAAAAACTCCAAGCGCTATTGCATTGGTATCAATTCAATAATAAATATTTTATTAATATCAATTCAGTTCTAAACTTTTTGCATTTGTGCCAATTAAGTCCATCTAGCCAATTTTGATCTGAAATCACTGATATCAATATTGTTTTTATATTTTTTAAGTTGATTTTTTCTTTTCTTATCAAGAAAAAGATATCTGGGGTGCTAATATTTGTATACAATGCTCACTTTGATATTAATATTTGTCTCTATCATAGTAATTCTATCTACCGGACTTTCGAATGAATCGAGTGGCGAGAGCAGTCTGTTTGATTTTTCTGAAGATCAGGTCTTTGATAAAGAGTTAGATTAACTACAACGCCCATAGTCTCGCACTTTCTGGCATAGTTTTGGATTATCTACTTCGGTTCTTTTTTTTTTTTTGGGTCAAGGCTTATTAAAGGATCGTCATAAATTGCTTGACCGACAAACAATGATTCGGTCCTACACTGTCCATCTATAAAAAAAAACAAAATACAAATTAAAGTTTGAAAGTTGCGCCAAAATTATGTGAAAAGTTTTAAATATATTATACTATAATTAATTCAGTAATAAATTTTTTAAGTGCACTAATTTAATGCTGAATTTTTTTGATAATTTGTCGATGTAGTCTTGATGTTGAATATTTTTACAATTTTTCTTTTTTCATTTTTTCCTTATTTTCGGTCACCGATCGCCGGGCCTTGGCAACAGCCTCAAAAAAAAAAAAAAAGGAAAGAAAATGAAGAATTGCTCTACTCTCTTTTTTACCAGTATATCTTTCTTCGTTGTGGAGCTCAGCACTATCGAACTGATCATCTTGCTGCAACAAAGCAAGCTTAGGAATGAAGTACATGGAAATTTAGGTCTCTATAGACTCTATCTCCTTGGAAGATTCTTCTTTCCTCGTTAAAATTGACATTTTATTCGGGACAATTGTCCATAAAATCTTGAACGTATTGCATTTTTTGTTAATTCAGTCATTGATTAATAATTTTATTAAGTGAGTTTTAAACTTTTTTACGTTTTGTCAATTAAGTCCGTCTGGCAAATTTTGATAAAAAATTATTGAGGTGAATGACGATCGTCCTATGTGACATAGCCGGTGCTAGCGTGGATATTTTCTAATAATGTTTTAATATTTTTATTGAATATTTTTATTCTTTATTTTTTTTACAACTATGTCCAGCAATGGTTAGCCTAAGACCTCGCCGAGCAAAATTGTAAATTTAAAACATTAAAAGATATTATAATATTATTAAAAATATCCACATTAGTGCTGGTTGTATCATATAGAATGTTTGACATTCACCTCAGACAGCAATTTCCAATCAAAATTGGTGAGATAGACTTAATTGGCAAAACGCTTATGATTAAATTAAAAAAGATGCAATATATTTATGACTTTTTGATAAATTTTTTCGTTATATTCTAGCAAATTAAACTTTTAGGGTAACTAGTTTGATTTTTTCACATTTTCGTTTTAACAAATTACAGATTTACCTTACTCAAATTTAGCATAGAGAGGAGGAAAAGGTGTAGCCTTCAGTTCTCTAACAAAAAACACCTTGTGTGAAGCACACTGTATAGGAACTAAACTTTAAAAAAAAAATTGACGACTTTCCTAATTAGTCCTAATTAAGTTA
>JAGVVM010007568.1:0-14859 GCA_019149425.1 Psidium friedrichsthalianum
AGGGTGAACGCTTTCTCCAATTCCTCGATCCACGATACGGCAATCTCAGGATCTCCACCTATTGAGAATTTGGGTAGTTTCAGTTTTAAGAATTGCTCCACCAACTTCTATGTCTAGCACCCCACATTGACAACGTTAGCTGGTGTGTTTTTCCGGCGGAACTCCCGCGGCAGCTACTTGATTCCTTATCTAAAGTCCCATTAGATCTCCCAGTGCTTGCAACACTTGCAGGATCCCAACAATTCTTGGATCCTCCCTAGTAGGCCTACCTCGAGGTGCTCTCCTACCTGGGTTGCTCATTTTGCAAGGACGTACGGAGTCCTACTTACCCCATAGCAACCAATGATGAGAAGGCAACTCGACCAATATAACAATCACATGCACAAATTTACCATCATACTAACTATTCCAATTCCCAATCGCTCCTTATCACTCCAGACTACGACCAGATGGATTAAGGTAACCATGCTATGATACCACCTTGGGAGGGGATGTCACGTCCCAATCCTCGGGCACAAGCTATCCTACCAAAATACTTCAGGTCAGAAAGAGTAGCGTCCCAAGCACGCTAACAACTAAATCAAAAATTTTACGCTTGCGGAAATGTTTTTTATTCTCCCAGACAAATAAACAAATAGGAATAGAAAAGCAGGACATTCCGTTAATTTAACCAAATATTTTTATTACATCAATAAGTAGAAGATCGCTAATCCTACAGAGCTATCTAGCATAATGTAGCCCTATTCTTCGGGGTGGCTCCCTAAGATTAACAAAAGATAGGTGGGTTGGGAAGGCATCTACTCTAAAAGAGAGGAGGCTACTCCATCATCCCCATCTTCACTTTGGACCTGAAAAAAATGGCAACCACAGCGGGGTGAGAAATAAATCTCAGTGACTCAACAACCTAAGCCCAAATAAGAAGATTATTTGTGCAAGTATCCCAATTAATAATATGCTCTAACAATCAATATTTTTACAAAAAAGCTAGCGATTCTCAAGTTTTCTCTTGTAATCAATTTATTGGTGGTTACAAGATTCATTGCACATGACTGATGTGACTTAACACTATGACTGATAGTGTCTTCTCATAGTTCGTAAGATTCGTACAACTAGCACAACACGGTACTATAAGGGAAAATAGCAAACGACTAGTGTGACAGAGCATTACGATTAACAGTATCTTTTGATAGTTCGTAGGATTCGTACAACTAGCATGATATGAAACTACTATGAAAATACAGTACAACTGGCACGGACTGTATGACTGGCACGGATTTTAAGACCCCTTATGTGACCACCTTCAAGAATTATAAAATTAGCCAATTTACAATTTTCCAACTAAACACGAATAACCAATTTATTATTCGGTCAAATATAAGTCACTCAAATAAATTGGTAGGCAACATCGGTCTCGACCATGAGCAGCCAGTAACAAAAATATCATAACAATTTTAATTACTAGAACAACAACCACCATTGGCTACCAGGCTACCAATCAATCGGTCAAGTAATTCATTAGTCGCTCGGCTCTAGTTCATCACTCGCTCGAAATCACAATTCAGTTAATCAATTAATCTAATTCTAGAATAGGCACAAACCATCTCGATACTCGGTGTAACTTAATTAATCATGGTCATTTAACCTAAATCCAGTTTCTAGCTAATCCAGCCACTATTAGATTACCTAATCGTCTAATTAAAATTAATTAATTTATTAATTTGGTCCTGAACGTAATTAACACCTTAGCCAAGGATTAGAGGCTAACTCACATCGCGTCGGTAACGACGAACGGACGTCAACTAATCCGATCGGCGGTAGCGAATACCGGTGAGTGGCGGCAACGGTGATGACAAATAAAGCTCACACGATTGGACAATGTGTTGAGATGCGGGCCTGTTTGTTCGTGGCGTAGCTGCCGGTCGTTCCGAGCTTCCGCAGAGGTGCAGCGACGGCTAGACGGAGGTGACGACGGCGCAACGGCTGGACGACGGTTGATGGAGACGAGGACGGTGTAGCTCAGTTAAACGGCGGCAGTGGAGGAGCTAAGGACAACGACGGTGCTGCTCTTGGCTGGAACGATGGACGACTAGCTCAATGGAGGAGGAGGGATGAGGACGGCGTGACGATGGCTGGCGGCGGAGACAAAGGCTGGCGGTGGCTCGAGCTTAGCTAGGACGGCTAGGCTCAGCAGTGGCAGCTCAACGGCGATAATGCGAGCTCAAGCAGAGGTGGACGTGACAACAACTGGAGGTTGGACGGGCGGGACGACGACCTGGAGCTTGGCTGGGATGACGACGACAGAGGGAGATGCGACCCAAGCTGGACATTGGAAGGGGGGTGGTGCAGTGACAGCGATGATCGAGCAACAACAGTAGCAGATAGAGCAGCAGCAACAGAAAATGAAGACCCAGAACTAGTCGACCGAAGAAGAAGAAGAAGAAGACGACCTCGGCTACAACAAGATTCTCACGTGAACAGGAGCAGGGGAGAGAAAAGTCAACAAAGAATGGTAAAAAGGACAAGGTAGGTGATGAAGTGATGGGGCAGCCTTTCTCCTCGGCCTTGGAACGGCAAGAGAGAGAGAGAGAAGCGAGTGCGGTTGGTGGGACGAGGGTTTAGCCGAAAATGGGGAAAAGGGGGCTTACGGTGATTTTCTCATTCAAAATTTTTGTTCTGAATTTGGGGCATTACACTCCGCGATACGAATAAA
Organism: Psidium friedrichsthalianum; assembly: GCA_019149425.1. Lineage (NCBI taxonomy): Eukaryota > Viridiplantae > Streptophyta > Magnoliopsida > Myrtales > Myrtaceae > Psidium > Psidium friedrichsthalianum. The sequence goes on from JAGVVM010007568.1 coordinate 2,711, forward strand.
TCTCAATTTTTTTCTCTACTTTTGGGCTGTACAAATAATATGTAGGGTCGGGTGACAAACTAAATCTAGTACATAAAATTCAAGACATATTTAACATTATCCTAATATGATTTTTTTATTAATACAAAATAATTACTTATAGATTAGGTTAAATATAAAAGTATTTAATCAATATAGGTTGAGTCGGATATGAATTGGATTGGATGTGGGTCAAGAAATTTGCATTGTGATTAATGAGTCGTAAACAGGTCAATGGATTAATTTGGTCAAACCATTTATGATTCGAACAAAGCCTGACCTAAGATAGGTCTATATATTCACAATCGGTAGGCTATTGGACAAGAGCTCCATGCATAGATCAAAACCATGCTTGCTTTTGTTCGACTAACCTTCGTTTCACCCAAAAAAAAGAAATTCGGAAATTTTTTTTGGATTTGTTGGTGTTCAGTTCAAAATAAATGAGTAAAAAAAAATATTTTCTACCCATAAAAAAATATTTTCAAAAGCAAGGAAAATGATTTTCGTTTTTTGAATGGAAAACATTTTCCCTCGTCATTCCTCCCTTCACTCCTTCACATTCCTTTTTTAATTAATTTTTATTTTTCTTTTCTTTCTTTCTTTTTATTTTTGAATATTTCATTTCTTAAATTTTTCTTCTTTTCTTTTCTTTTTTCCTCTTCCAATAGCTAGCCATAGGCGATGCATGAGCGAGGCCGAGAAAGAAAGAAAAAAAGAGAAAAAAATTAAAAATTCATGATTTTTTCAAATTACAAAAATTATTAACGTTAATGCCAACTGTGTCACGTAAGATGGCTGAGTCCACGTAATCAATTTCTGAACAGACAATGACTTAGAAAATCAAATTTGATTTGCATACTAAATGGTGACATATATTTTTCCATTCATTTTCAAGTTTCAACCAAACAGCAAAAAATATTATCATTTTCTTGGAAAATGACTTCCCAGGAAATATTTTCCCAAAATAAAACATTTTTAATGAAATGAATGGGGGTCTTCATGCATCTTGGAATTGGCCAGAATAGAGATGGCTTCTTTGACCTCTAGGGTTTCGAAAAGCATACGCTTGATCTGAAAGCAAAAAATAGCGACTATCCAAGCTGTGATTTATTGAACTGCTGAAATTTCTCGTAACATTCATAGTGAAAGATTATGTAAACATAATAATATCGCTTGAAAACCAGAAAATAGCCCAAAAATAAGACTTTTTTAAAAAATAAATTGTGCATTTCTTGATTAATGTTGCTTTAAGTTCAAAACAATCAATCCACAATTTTTATATTTATTTTGTCATCATTTGTCATTACGCCGTCTCGATGACCAATTTGTTGACCTGATAAGTTGGGAGCATTACGATAGGGGCAAAAGCAAATTGGGACCTGGATCTCAATTGCCAGGCGGCTATCCTAACATGTTCCTGGTTATTCCCTCCGTTGTAGTATGTCTCTTGTCGAGGACGACGAATGCAATGATGGTCTGAATTTCAGTAGCCACACAGAGATTTTATTTTATTTTATTTTATTTTTTGGGGGGTTGTTGTTTTGTGTGTGAAATAAATGTAGGAGCTTGTATTTAGCTTTTTAATTGTTTTAATCTCTTTCTTCATGTTTATCGGTTGACTTGTGGAGTGATAATAGCATATAAGCCAATCTTTTGTTAGACTACCATTTCCTCCACGTATCCGCAGCAAGACGATAGATTATGCAATCCATCCCGAGTTGGCCAAATCCAGCGTGGCCTCTAGGATCTAAATTGTTGGACTTGCACCGTCTTACGTGATCCCATCCGCCATTTCACCTTTCGAAATTGTTTGTTTGAAAAACTTTCTTTTTTTTTCGAGAAATTATTTGCCGACTTTTTGATGTTTTGATGACAGCAAACAAATAGATTTTCAGAGAACTTTTTTCATGTGACCGAAAATAATAAGTTCAGATTAGAGAAAAACAATTTTTGCTTCTCACAAGAAGGAAATCATTTTACTTATAATACAAAATAAATGAAAACTAACCATTTTTTCTTGAATTTAATTTCGAGGGAAAGTCTTTCCTTTTATTACGAAATTGAAAGTTAGGTTGTTTAGCGGGCAACATTCGGGACTGCCTAACCTTACTCCAAAAAAAAAAAAAACATTCGGACTGCGTTTTAGCTATTGGCTTAAGGTTTGCAAATAATTGCATGGGGAAATCAATGTATACCCTTCCTTTTGAAGTCCCCCCAGTTGTCCCACAGTGTTCTTATCATGTGAGAGACAGATCAAGATCGAATTGGTTGGGCGGTGAGGGGGCTCATTGATTTCAGACACCGATTGCGCCCCCAATGGTCCCCCACGATCCGATTTGATCGACACTTTCGCTCATATTATCCTTATGTGGGGCCAGCATACTGGCAAGTGGTCGTTTGGCATGGTCTTGATCCCATCCCGATTATGTTATCTCCCCTCTGCCTGGCAGGCATGGAAAACTAGCAATGACTTTATGTAAGATTTCAATTTGCCCCTGCGGTAGTTTATGTTTCTTATTGTTTTTGCCCCCTCGTTGGTTTTTTTTTCTTTGTCATCGTCTGCTCTCTCGGGATATTTTCTGGGCTTTTACCGTCTCTTTCTAGGGGGAAAAGATACTTGGCTTCACACCAACCGCAACCGATGTCGAATCTTAGCATGTGTGCCGGCAACGAGTGCCTCGAACTTAAAGTTGCAGCACTTCGTCGCGGTTTTTCAATTGTTCTATCGTGTTTCAAGGTGTTCGTGATTGTTCACTCTTCTGCTAATTCTGCAAAATAGACTTGAGGAAAATTGCTTCCACACTTAAATTGGCGACATTCAGTTTGTTGGTGGAGACTCTGGTCCAAAGTTCACTCCGACATGACTTGAGAACTTGACTCAATTGTCGTGCGACGTTAATAATCTTACATATAAGTAACTTAACCCTGTTCATGCGAATATGCGTGATGACATGATTATGGAAGGAAATTGGTTGGACTGGAGAAGTAGTAGTAGATGTACATGAGGTGGTGGTAGGTGATGAAGAAGAGGAAGGTCTCAAGGGTATAGAGGTTGCCCTGCTTGGAGCAGTAGGCGGTCTTGATGGCGTAGGTGAAGGAGTAGTCAGAGCCGAACCAGAACTCGTCGTCGGCTCGGAAGATCTTCTCTAGGTCGCCGTGCACGGTGAAGTCGTGGAGGGCGGACAGAGGGTCCATCGGTGCAGTAGTAGACAATGATTGAAAGTGCTGCGTAGCATCTAGAGATCCCATTTATATTTAACTCAAAACCAAAGCTTGAATCTGTTTCATTATTTGTGAATGGCCCGAGTTGGACTTTCGGCACCATCTTTATGTTCCCGTCCATGACCGACCCACGAGCTTCCTCACTAACTTGACAACCCGATCCATGGAGCCATCCATTCTTCAAATGTAACATTATAGGGAGAAAAAAATGCTAAAAATGAATTATGAGATAGGTCCGGTGTGAATTGGATATGAATCAAGAAATTTGCATGGCAAATAAATGAGTAAAAACAGTTTAAATGGTTCAATTTGGATGCGACTATTTATGACCCAATTTAACTCCAACTCAACTAGACCATCTACTTGACGGGCCTAGATCTAGATATAGCTCTAGCTCTAGCTCTAAATAGATACAAATGCTCAACAATGCACTCATCCGCAAATTTCTAAAAATAAAAAGATGATGCCGATGTGGCGATCTGCGTTTGCGTTAGTGTTGATTGGGCTAATCATTATGTGAAATATACAGAAGAGTAATGAGAAATTTTTTATTATTATACCACGGATAGATATGTTTAACCGACACGTAATTTTTATTGGTCATTTTTGACATTTTTCAATGGCAATGGGAGATGATAAGAAAAACGAAATATGTAAAAGAATTTTCAAGTCTCCATGTAAAATACAAAAGTCTAATTATATATTACAATTTTTTTGGACATAGTGAAATTGATTATATAAAACAATTACATTATGGATAGATATGCTTTAAAAGATCCAAATCCATTATCTCTCGTAGAATACATAGTAAATCCAAGTAAACTGCACATAATAGAATTCTCTTATTATTATTATTATTATTATTATTATTATTATTATACAAGTTGAATATGTAAGAGCACAAAAGAATTTTTTTTATAATTAACAACATTTCATAAAGAATGAAAACATAAAATACCACGTAAAGCATGAATAACAACATTGATTTAATATAAACCCACCAAGTTTGTAATTCAAGAAAAGTTGAAAATAAACTAAAACAAGCAACTCAAATTTTGTTTTGCAAAATATTAAAATCCGATTAAAAAAATTGAACATTTAACGAAGGGAAAATTCCAAAAAAGGGCCTAAAGTCCTTTCAGATTCTCAAATAAGGGTCCCAAGTGAACTTTGTTTCAAATAAAGACCTGAAGTCCTCTCATTTTCTCAAACAATGGCTTGAAGTGAATATTATTTCAAATAAGGGCATAAAGTAACCATAACATTTCAAAAAAAGGGTTTGATTTCAAGGGCATTTTTGTCTTTTTCCTTATTTATTTTTTATTAGACTTTTCTTTTTTTTTTTTTTAAATTAAAGAAAAAGAAGACAGGCACACAGGCAGGAGGGCCACTCCTGCCGTTTGTGGCCGCTGGCCCACTATTGGTAGGGGGTTGATGAGAGTGGCGAAGGCCAAAGAGGTCACTAATGCCTCGACAGGGGTTGGCAACCCCTCCAACTTGGCCCTCGCCAAAACAGGGAGAGGGTCAGGCCCTCTCTCGGATCTAGGCAAGAGTCGCCAGCCCTCGCCCTAACCAGGGGAGGGTTGGCCGAGAGAGCGGGGGTTGCCGGCCCTTGCCCAGATCCAAGAGAGGGCCCGACCCTCTCCCAACTCTAGCCCTCGTCTCTGGTTAGTGGGGTCACCGGCCCCACCGACCCCCTACTAGCGGTGGGCCGATGGCCACAGGTAGGAGGGCTTCCCCTCCTACTTGTGTGTGTGTTGGTTTTGTTTTTTTATTTTTCTTTTTTTTTTGAAAAACAAAAAAATCAAAAAAAATATAAAAAAATCAAAATGAAAAATGACGAAAATGCCCTTTAAGCCAAACTCTTTTTTGAAACTCTATGGCCACTTCAAACCCTTATTTAATTTCGACCAAAAAAAAAACCTTATTTAAAACATACTATGCACTCATTTAAAACAAAATTCACCTAGGGCCCTTATTTAAGAATCTGATAGGACTTCAGGTCATTTTTTGGAATTTTTCCTTTGACGCACATACCGTGGAAACTCATACCTCAACAAAAGGCCACGTGCGAATCGCTTTAGAACTAGAGAGCATCGTGTGAGCCGTGTGACGTGACCTTAATTCAACAGAACTCCAACGGAACTCCTCTCTCTCTAGACAAATTCAAATTCAAGAACCAACTGCGATGGCCACACCTTTAACTTCACCGTCGAGGACGGCTTCAGTAAGTGCGTGGCCGCTTCATCGATCTCTGTGGATTTGGTTTTGCAGTCTTTGTGCTTAGATCCGTGCGATTGTAAACGATGGGTTTGAGGACGGGTTTCCTCCCTCCGTCGATGGGTCCTTCTGGTTCAGGTTTTGGTTTGTGAACCGAAACAAAACGAATCTGCATGGTCGCTACGATCAATCAATGTGGATTTGGTTCTGTTCTGCCGTAGGAAAGAATTTTTAAGTAACTAGTGTGAGGATTTTAGGCTAAGATTTTCTGTTGATTACTTGGATTGAAGTTCAAGCGCTATATGTTTGTGAATATGCAAAGCGGAATTTGAATACTGAAGATCCATCTAGACTGAGATAAAGTGTATTTACCCAACTTGAAATGAGCCAGTAAAAAATTTTCTTGGGTGTTGAACGTGCTTATATGACGGACCGTCTATGTTCTCAGGTTGTACCTACCGTATCCGCCTTTGGACTCGTCAAGTTACAATGTTTGAATCAATGTCAACTTGCTAGCTTCCCTTTGTGACGAGATTTTTTTTTTTTTTTGTGTTATGTTGGAAATGTTCAGGAGGGAAAGGAAAGAAAAAGGACCCCCAAAAAAAAAAAATTACAGCCGAAGAAATGGGAAAAAAAAAGCTGAAAAAAGTAAAATGCTCGAGGAAAAAAGGAGAAAAACAGAGTATGCCCGGTGAATGGCATACGTCACAACTGAGTCTCCTGCTACTTTTTTTATTGTATTAGTCTCTAGTTTTGCTGCATTGCAGCAACTCATAAGTCTTGCAACATCGATTTTAGAGTCCTTGAGTGCATATATGATTTAAGTTTATTTTTCATTTTGGATCTTGACGACAATTGGATTATTGATGCTATCTGGCATCTTATCACTTGTTACAAGAAGAATTGACACTGCTGGGTTAACGGGTCATATTGGTGAGTTCGCTAATTAGGATGGATGTTCATGCGTTTGATTATGCTTTTTGCAGAAAATTTCACTTGATGCCACCGTATCTGGGTCACTGTCAGTACGCCGCGACTATGCTTCAGGAGGGAAAGGAAAGAAAAAGCACAAACGGGAAAAAAAGCTAAGTAGAATGTCCCCCGTATCTAGGTCACCGGGAGACTAATGCTTCAAGAGGGAAAAGGAAAGAAAAAAAAGGACAGAGGCAAAAGAAAAAAAAAGGCAGAGGAAAAGGAAAAAAAGGGGCCCAAAAAAGTGAAATGCTCAGAGGAAGAAAAGGAGACAAACATGGGGGATGCCCGGTGAAAAGGCATCCATCACAAGTGAAGTCCCCTGCGACCTTTTAATTGTGTTATTAGTCTCCTAGTTTTGCTGCATTGCATCTCTGTCTCTCTGTGTGTAATGTCCCGGGCAGATGTAATACAAGTTTTGCCTTGAAAGAGCAAGTAACTATGAATTTTGATGAGTACCTTCTAGTTGGAGTCATTTTTTCTTTTGAAGTGCTTAAAAATGAGTTGGTAGTAAAATGAAAATTCATTTTCCATTTGAGAATAGGGAAGTCTGTAGATACTGACTCCATTTAATGACTGACCTTGCTACTAACAATGGCTTGAGCAAAATATAGTCTTTTGTTTAAAATAAGAATCTTTTCACCAAAACCCGTTTCAAAATAGCTTTTGACACTATTTGGAAATGAGTGTCAAAAGCTATTTTGAACGGTTTGGGGGAAAAGATTCTTATTTTAACAAAGACTATATTTTGCTCAAGCCATTGTTAGTAGCAAGGTCAGTCATTAAAATGGAGTCAGTATCTACAGACTTCCCTATCTCAAATGGAAAATGAATTTCATTACTACCAACTCATTTTTTAAGCACTTCAAAGAGAAAATGACTCCAACTAGAAGGTACTCATCAAAATTCATAGTTACTGCTCTTTCAAGGCAAAACTTGTATTACATCTGCTGGACATTACACACAGAGAGACAGAGATGCAATGCAGCAAAACTAGAGACTAATACAATAAAAAGGTCGCAGGGGACTCACTTGTGATGATGCCTTTCACCGGGCATCCCCCATGTTTGTCTCCTTTTCTCCTCTGAGCATTTCACTTTTTTGGGCCCCTTTTTTTCCCTTTTCCTCTGCCTTTTTTTTTCTTTTGCCTCTTGTCCTTTTTCTTTCCTTTCCCTCTTGAAGCATTAGTCTCCCGGTGACCTAGATACGGGGACATTCTAATTAGCTAGAACTCACCAATATGACAGGATCAACCGAGCACTGTCGAGTCTTCTTTAGACAAGTGATGAGATGCCCACATAGCATCAATAATCCAATTGTTGTTAAGATCCCAATAATAAATAACTTAACTAGAACTCACCAATATGACCCGTTAACCCAGCACTGTCAATTCTTCTTGTAACAAGTGATAAGATGCCACATAGCATCAATAATCCAATTGTCGTTAAGATCCGAAATGAAAAATAAATTAAATCATAGAAGCACTCAAGGACTCTAAAATCGATGTTGCAAGACTTATGAGTTGCTGCAATGCAGCAAAACTAGAGACTAATACAATAAAAAAAGTAGCAGGGGACCCAGTTGTGACGTATGCCTTTCACCGGGCATCCTCTGTTTTTCTCCTTTTTTTCCTCGAGCATTTTACTTTTTTCAGCTTATTTTTTTCCCATTTCTTCAGCTGTAATTTTTTTTTTTGGGTCCTTTTTCTTTCCTTTCCCTCCTGAACATTTCCAACATAACAAAAAAAAAAAAAATCTGTCACAAAGGGAAGCTAGCAAGTTGACATTGATTCAAACATTGTAACTTGACGAGTCCAAAGGCGGATACGGTAGGCCCAACCTGAGAACATAGACTGTCCGTCATATAAGCACGTTCAACACCCAAGAAAAATTTTTTACTGGATCACTTCAAGTTGGGTAAATGCACTTTATCTTAGTCTAGATGGATCTTCAGTATTCAAATTCCGCTTTGCATATTCACAAACATATAGCGCTTGAACTTCAACCCAAGTAATCAACAGAAAATCTCAGCCTAAAATCCTCACACTAGTTACTGAGAAATTCCTTCCTACAGCAGAACAGAACCAAATCCACATAGATCGATCGTGGCGACCATGCAGATTCGTTTCCTTTTAGTTCACAAACCTAAACCTGAACCAAAAGGACCCATCGACGGAGGGAGGAAACCTGTCCTCAAACCCATCGTTTACAGTCGCACGGATCTGTGCATAAAGACTACGAAACCAAATCCACAGAGATCGATGAAGCGGCCATGCAGTTACTGAAGCCGTCGTCGACGGTGAAGTCAAAGGTGTGGCCATCTCAGTTGGTTCTTGAATTTGAATTTGTCTGGAGAGAGAGAGGAGTTCCGTTGGAGTTCTGTTGAATTAAGGTCGCGTCACACGGCTCAGACGTTGCTCTCTAGTTCTAAAGCGATTCGCACGTGGCCTTTTGTTGAGGTATGAGTTTTCGCAATATGTTCGTTAAAGGGAAAATTCCAAAAAAAGGCATGAAGTCCTCTCAAATAAGATTCTCAAATAAGGGCCCTAAGTGAATCTTATTTTAAAATAAGAGCATGAAGTGACATAGTATGTTTCAAATAAAGCCTTGAAGTAGTTATAGAATTTCAAAAAAGGGTTTGGCCTAAAGGGCATTTTCGTCATTTTCCGTTTTGATTTTTTAATCTATTTTTTTCTTTTTTCTGTTTTTCAAAAATAAAAAAAAAAAATAAAAACAAAACCAACACACACACAAGCAGGAGGGGCAACCCTCCCGCCTGTGGCCATCGGCCCACTGCTGGTGGGGGGTCGGCAACCCCACTAACCAAAGGCGAGGGCTAAAGTCAGGAGAGGGTCCCGGCGACCCTCGCCTAGATCCGAGAGAGGGCCCGACCCTCTCCCAGTTTTGGCGAGGGCTAGGTTGGCGGGGTTACTAGCCCCTATCGAGGCACCGGTGACCTCGTTGACCTTTGTCACTCTCATCGTCCCTCCACCAACGGTGGGCCGGCGGCCACAAGTGGCAGGGGTAGCCCTCCCGCCTCTGTGCCTATCTTTTTCTTTCCTTAATTTTTAAAACAAGAAAAAAGAAAAGTCTAATAAAAAAATCAAATAAGGAAAAAGACAAAAATGCCTTGAAATTGGGTACTTTTTTTTGAAATTTTATGTCTACTTCAAGTCATTATTTGAAATAACATTCACTTCAGGCCATTGTTTGAGAAAATGAAGGACTTTAGGTCTTTATTTGGAACAAGGTTCACTTGAGGGCCCTTCTTTGAGAATCTAAGAGAACTTTAGGCCCTTTTTTGGAATTTTTCCTTTGTTAAATGTTCAATTTTTTTAATTGGATTCTAAATATTTTGCAAAACAAAATTTGAGTTGCTTGTTTTGGTTTATTTTCAACTTTTCTTAAATTACAAACTTGGTGGGTTCATATTAAATCAATGTTGTTATTCATACTTTACTTGGTATTTTATTTTTTCATTCTTTATGAAATGTTGTTAATTATAAAAAAAATTCTTTCGTGCTCTTATATATTCAACTTGGATGATGATGATGATGATGATGATAATAAAGAATTCTATTATGTGCAGTTTACTTGGATTTACTATGTATTCTACGAGAGATTATGGATTTAGATCTTTTAAAGCATATCTGTCCATAATGTAATTGTTTTATATAATCAATTTCACTATGTCCAAAAAAATTGTAATATATAATTAGACTTTTGTATTTTACATGGAGACTTGAAAATTCTTTTACATTTTTCGGTTTTATCATCTCCCATTGACATTGAAAAATGTCAAAAATGACCAATAAAAATTACGTGTCGGTTAAACATATCTATCCATGGATATAATAATAAAAAAATTTCCCATTACCTTTCTGTGTATTTCACATAATGATTAGCCCAATCAACACTAACGCAAACGCAGATCGCCACATCAGCATCATCTTTTTATTTTCAGAAATTTGCGAATGAGTGCATATGTTGAGCATTTGTATCTATTTAGAGCTAGAGCTAGATCTAGATCTAGGCCCGTCAAATAGATGGTCTAGTTGAGTTGGGGTCGGATTGGGTCATAAATAGTCGCATCCAAATTGAACCATTTAAACTGTTTTTACTCATTTATTTGCCATGCAAATTTCTTGATTCATATCCAATTCGCACCGGACTTATCTCATAATTCATTTTTAGCATTTTTTTTTCTCCCTATAATGTTACATTTGAAGAATGGACGGCTCCATGGATGGGCTTGTCAGGTTAGTGAGGAAGCTCGTGGGTCGGTCATGGACGGGAGCATAAAGATGGTGCCGAAAGTCCAGCTCGGGCCATTCACAAATAATGAAACAGATTCAAGCTTTGGTTTGAGTTAAATATAAATGGGATCTCTAGATGCTACGCACCATTTTCAATCATTGTCTACTACTGCACCGATGGACCCTCTGTCCGCCCTCCACGACTTCACCGTGCACGGCGACCTAGAGAAGATCTTCCGAGCCGACGACGAGTTCTGGTTCGGCTCTGACTACTCCTTCACCTACGCCATCAAGACCGCCTACTGCTCCAAGCAGGGCAACCTCTATACCCTTGAGACCTTCCTCTTCTTCATCACCTACCACCACCTCATGTACATCTACTACTACTTCTCCAGTCCAACCAATTTCCTTCCATAATCATGTCATCACGCATATTCGCATGAACAGGGTTAAGTTACTTATATGTAAGATTATTAACGTCGCACGACAATTGAGTCAAGTTCTCAAGTCATGTCGGAGTGAACTTTGGACAGAGTCTCCACCAACAAACTGAATGTCGCCAATTTAAGTGAGGAAGCAATTTTCCTCAAGTCTATTTTGCAAATTAGCAGAAGAGTGAACAATCACGAACACCTTGAAACACGATAGAACAATTGAAAAACCGCGACGAAGTGCTGCAACTTTAAGTTCGAGGCACTCGTTGCTGGCACACATGCTAAGATTCGACATCGGTTGCGGTTGGTGTGAAGCCAAGTATCTTTTCCCCCTAGAAAGAGACGGTAAAAGCCCAGAAAATATCCCGAGAGAGTAGACAATGACAAAGAAAAAAACCAACGAGGGGGCAAAAACAATAAGAAACATAAAGTACCGTAGGGGCAAATTGAAATCTTACATAAAGTCCTTGCTAGTTTTCCATGCCAATCAGGCAGAGGGGAGATAACATAAGCGGGATGGGATCAAGACCATGCCAAACGAGTACTTGGCTACTTGCCATGTCATCAGGACCGTATGCTGGCCCCACATAAGGATAATATGAGCGAAAGGGTCGATCAAATCGGATCATGGGGGACCATTGGGGGCGCAATCGGTGTCTGAAATCAATGAGCCCCCTCACCGCCCAACCAATTCGATCTTGATCTTCTGTCACATGATAAGAACACTGTGGGACAACTGGGGTGGACTTCAAAAGGAAGGGTATACATTGATTTCCCCGATGCAATTATTTGCAAACCTTAAACCTCCCTTAAGCCAAAAGCAAAACCGTAGTCCCGAATGTTGCGCGCTAAACAACCTAAACTTTCAATTTCATAATAAAAGAAAGGGACTTTCCCTCGAAATTAAATTCAAGAAAAAAATGGTTAGTTTTCACATTTATTTTGTACTATAAGTAAAATGATTTCCTTCTTGTGAGAAGCAAAAAATTATTTTTCTCTAATCTGAAACTTATTATTTTTCGGTTCAA
>JAGVVM010007569.1:0-29414 GCA_019149425.1 Psidium friedrichsthalianum
AATTTGCCAACAATATCAACTCTAGACAATGATTACGCCTTAGTGGTTGTTACACCCTCATGATTGTCACCATCATACTTTCTACCACATCGCATCGCTCTATGCTCTTCTCTCTCCCTTTGTCTTCCATTGTAAATAAGTTTGCAACCATTGCGAGCAGTGCGTAGCCTTGCCAACTCGATTAGGGTTGCTTGAGGTTGGCAAAGGTGGAGCCTTTGAAAACATATATCTAGAGTCACTAGCCCTAATTAAGGCGTATCCACTTTTAGAAATAGAGAGGGGGTAAAGGGATTGAGGTGGCATAGGGGCGCAAGTAATGACATCGGGTGTTGGGTGATTGGCTCTAAGATAGGTCAATTTCCACCTTGAAACCGAGAATTGAATCGGACAGGGTCTATTCTCAGCTTATGGAGTTGGGAATTGACCCCGTCCACTCTGGGAATTGAATCGATCGGTCTTGGTCTGATTCATGGTTGGGTAGGATTCGGCTCTATTTTCTTTTTGTTTGTTTCTAGAACTTTTCTTTTAACAACCTTTTTCTTCTTTCAGCTATAAGTGTCCCTCAAAAGTGAGTTTTACATGACTCATAAATAGTATGTACTTTCTTTTCTTGTGCAAACTGAAAGAGCACCCTTTTACTCAATTCTAGAGAATTTGAAAGAACTGGGTAGTGGCTTGTGACATATATCCAAGAGGCCAATAAATAGGTTATTTAACAAGACTTGACAACTTTTTGTGAGATTGACTAAAATCAAGTTTATAGGCATATATATGTACACACAGGAACTACCTGAGTGGCGCTTTGATGCGGTAGCATCCAATTATGTCACCAATGATACACTCGATGTTAATGAGCAATCGTTGATTCCATTCATATGCTCCACACAATCATTATTCATTCAGATCAAGGCTAATTTTGGTCACAACTTACTTTGGTGGATTGTGTCTACATGAAGAATATCAATTAGGATTATCGATAATAAAGTTTTGATTCTTTCCTTTTCAATAAGATAATCAATGCACCAAATTGATCACTACTGATTCCATGGCGATTCACCAAATTGATTGTCAACTGGGTTGATTGAAGATTCAAAGGTATATTCAAGATATGATTGATTGCTAATTCGATGACATATTCAAGATGTGATTGATTATTGATTTCAAGCCATATCTTGCCTGATGAGTTTGCTGATTTGATGGCAAATCAAAGGGATATCAATGGGAGGTCAATTGAAGTTATTTCCTTGATATTAGTAGAACTTTTAATATTGTTATTGGCTGTACAAGGTTGGTTGACGAAAATCATTGTCTTTTATTTCCTTTTGGCTTTTCTTAGTCCTTCTATTAATTGAGGAGTCTTATCCATTATAAGAACATATTTGATAAATGAATGAGAATTCCTCTCTTGATTTGAATTTGCTTTGTATCGATTTTTTAGCCTTGAAAATTGGATACTTCCTCAGTGGTGAACCAAAGCCCTTTAACCTTGGTTAGTAGTCATCCTTTAAACTTTGGTGGTGAGCTTCTATCTCGAATCTCAATTTTTGATTTTGGCTAGTGGCATGCCTTTAGGCCTTAAATCTGATTGTATCATTTCCTTATTCGTGGTCATCCTTCGATACCTACCCCATAAACTCTGATTGATCTATCCTTCCTTCCAAAATCACTCAAAACGCATTAACCTACATGATGCATGCATCAAATTGGTATTAGAGCTCTAGGTTGAACTCATCTTGAGTGATTCCTTTTCTACTATCATTATCAATTCTACAATGGGTGATCCAACAGTTTCAAGAGAATTAACTTTGGAGCAAGCCCACAACAAAAGATGAGATTGTGTAATAAATCAACTTCAATGACAAATGGAGTGAGTGCTTACCCTATTGGAGGATGGAGCGAGACAAGAGCCACTGTTGTGGGGATCTCCCATTAATCGTCCACGTCGTGACGATCCTCGCTCAGATTCCAGTGATGAATCTAGCAACACAGGAAATGAACCCCAGCAATTTAGACTATTGAGCTAGAAGAAGAAGAGGGAGAAACAACAATGACCATGATGTTAAGGTAGAGGTACCTAAATTTGAAGGTAGTCTTAAGCTTGATGATTTTATTAATTGGTTGCATGATGGAGAATGAGTATTTGCGTTCAAATCGTACTCGGATGAAAAGAGATGTAAGGTTATTGTTCTTAAATTTAAGAAGTATGCTTCATTTTCCACAGGAAAATCTAAAAAATCAGAGAGTTCAGAAGGAAAAGTAGAGTTAAGTCTTGGGAAAAACTCAAGAAGCTTATGAAAAAGAGGTTCTTACTTGTAAACTATAAGCAAGACCTATTTCTAAAGCTAAACTCTTTTAAAACATATAGGTTGAGTGTTGAAGAGTATATTAGCAAGTTTGAACAACTCCTTATAAGATGTGATATTTTGGAAGTACAAGAGCAGACTATTACTTGTTTCCTTGGAGGATTAAACCAGGATATCAAAGATTTGGTTGAGTTTTAACCATATTAGACCTTTGAAGATATTTGCAAGCTAGCTATAAAGGTGGAGAAACAAGTGAAGCGTAGCAAAAAATGGTCAACCAGATTCTTGACAAAGGAAGCATCCTTCTTTAGGATTGTTTCTTCTAACAAGGCCGAGAGTACATCGACAAAGGATAAAGGCAAGGAGAAGGCCATAGAATCTTTTCAAATAATTTTCCAAGAAACCTTATGGTGAAGGAAGGAAATTCTTTAAATGTCATGGCTATGGGCACTTTTAGGTTCAAGAAATCGAGGCGTTAACATGGAACCTATCATGCCCGACCTTTGGGGATGTAGAACCCTATCAAACACCTCAAGTTATTTAACGATGATGTCTCAGGCATGTCATCGATCCATTCATTTTATCTTTCAATTAAGTGCACATGGAACGTTCTATTTCCCCATAAACGACAAGGATAGGCAGTAGGCAAGCAATAATCAATATTAGCAAAAGATCATTTTATTTATATATATTGTTGACATTGTGAAGTGAAACATTTACAAGCCCAACCTCAGGGCGACTTTCTATGACCACCAAAAAGATATTGAGTCAGGGTATGGTAATACAACATCCAAAAGCTCCATCAAAAAGGGGTGTCATCCTCTATGCTCACTTAGAGGTAGTAGCCACCCGAGGTCTTAGGATTCTCCATCGGTTCAGGCTCTGAGTTCTCTACCTCCTCATTCGAGGTGTCGATGTCCACTAGATCCCAGGTAAGATCTTTGGGGTTGCTGTCAGGGGTCCTTCAAACCCACGAATAGGCTTGAGAAGGAAGTTGCCATGGCGAACAAATCAGACTTTGAAGCAATGAGGCACTAGTACCCCCATTCCCCATTCCACCTAAAATGCAAAATTGGATAGCATATGACATCAAAGATTGGTCAATGGTACCCTGAATGGTACCGAGTGAACCTTCATCCTAAAGTACTGAAAACATTTAATAACAATGGGTGAGATATAAAATCTACGTGAGTCAACACCTAAGTCCAAATAGGGCATTAATTCACTTAGGACGGCTAAATATGCAGGTTGAAGTCGATAACAGATCAATAGCGTATGACTCTTGCAATACTCTAGCTATCACATAATTAGGCACATACTTGAACTGTCAAACATCAATCACATGCAAGCTTGCCTCACTTGGCCCATATAGTATAATAATCAACATGACATTCAATCATACATAGACTAAGGCACATGACCAAACACTCATCATAATCTCTCATATACAATGTAACACATGTGTTTCGGTCGTTAGCGAGAGATATTCTGCTGTCGACCACAACACATTAGGTAGTTGGTGATCTTTCGGCAAGACCAGGCGTCATCCCACTCTATCGGTAACGATAACCGATTGCCTCTCAAGACTCCCCAAGATGGATATACCAAGCTTTTTCGATAAGAAACTTTGGTCCATCACAATATGTAACCAACATCCAACTAACCTAGCGGCACAGATTGTTAAGCAACCGATAAGTCGTGTGATTCCGATCCGCATGGTAAGAACTATATTAAACAACGAATCCAAGCCAACAAGGGTATCGACAACGTCCCCAGGTACCTTAGGGTGACATCTTTCTATCATGTGACCATACAAGCACACCAGACAAATGAGCTAGTTCATATCTTCACATTTAGTCCAATGCAAATATGGTCATGCTCAAAGTCGATATAAAGCCATTTTCATTCTTAAAGACATAGTAAAAAAGTCACAAATGATCACACAAACATTCATTCACCAATAAACATGACCTCTAACATGAATTATTACTTATCGAATTCACATAAAAACAATCAAAACACTTAGCCATCAACAAATCAGCACTCAGTAATCACTCGATAATATAATTAATGAATGAAATTAAATTAATTATTCTAGCCACGGTTAATTAACATAATCGTAATTAATTAACATAATTATAATTAATTAAGATCATCTTAATTAATCAACCCGACTTTAATTAATTAGGCCTGCCTCAATTAATTAGCCTGATTATGATTAGAAAAGTAACCCAGGTTAATTATACTAACCATGATTATTCATAAAGTAATTATGGTTAAAATTCAATAACTAGGGTTAACTAAATTAACCACAGTCAAGTAACCTAACCATAGTCACTAACCTAACTTGATCATGATTAATTAAACTAATCCATATTAAACTAAGTAACCTATAATTAACATAACTAATCTAATCCTCAGTGTAATTAATGATATAATCAGAGATTAGGGGTTAACTTACAAACAAATCATTCGCAATGATGACACAACAGCAGCAACATGATGGCTGGGGGGGCTCGGGTGATAGCTCGTGGGTGGCACATGGAGGATGAGGGCACACGGGTTGATTGAACGGAGGCGGTGGCTAGGCTTACAGGTAGATGATGGCTACGATGACAAGTGGTCGATGGAGGCTATGGGTGCCAGCCTGGGTGAATGAGGGTTGGGCTTAGGTGGTGGTGCGTGGGGTTGGCGCAGCTGAGGGTGGCGGGTGTAGCGATCTCAAGCGATGGGTAGCTCCATGCGATGAACAAGGGGACGTCATGGTGGTGATGAGCGAAATGAAGGAGGCGGTGGTAGGTAGCGAGGGTCACTAGTCTTGGGGGTTGGGGGTGTAGCGGCATAGGCTGCCGGGGGCGGCGGCATAGATTGCCGGGGGCTCGCGGGCAAACCATAATGTGGCATGAGGGTGAGGGTGGCAGTAACACGGATGGTGAACCATGGCGAACAGCTAGTAGCGAGGGAGGAAAATGGTTGTGCTTGGTAGGGATCGAAGAAGAGAAGGAGAGAGGGTCGTAAGGGGAGGAAAGAGAGAGAAGAGAGAAAAGAGGGGGAAGAGAGAGATGATTTGATGTGAAGTAATGGGCATTAATGGGGTGGGGTTCGCGGTCAAGTCAATATTAAAGCTTTTGTCTTATATGAATAAAGCAAGGGTAAAATGGAATTTACTAGGGAGGTGTAAGTTAGTCATTTGGCATAAAAGACCGAATTCCTCAAACAAATAGCCAAACGGAGATAACTAATCATGCCCTCATTGTTCTCCTTCAAAATATGGTGAGTAAGTTTTTGAAAGAGTGTGATATAAAGCTTGCATATCCTGAATTTGCTTGCAATCAATCACCAAGGTACACTACTAGTTGATCACCATTTGAAGTTATGTATGGAATCAATCCTCTCAAACCAATTGATTTGACTCCATTCCATCCAACTCACAAGTGAACTTCGACAATCAAGAAAGAGTGCAATCAAGGAAGAAGCATTATGACTAGATTCAATCCATGATTAAGAAGGCTAATGAATCTTGTAAGAAGAAGGCTAATCAGCAGAGAAGAATGCTCATTTCCATCTAAGTGATCTCGTGGTTGCATTTGAAAGAAAGATTTTGAACTCACAAAACGAATAAGCTCATGCATAGAGCAGAGGACCCATTTAAAGTTCTTGTACAAGGTTAATCTCTTGGGGAATTTATCATTTTGGAAATATTTAATGTAGGATATTTTTCTCCTTATTTGGAAAATGAAGAACTATCAGATTTGAGGACAAATTATGTAGAGCATCTGATTCTATGGGACAATCCATAGGATCCAACTTGGTTTCATCAACTAATCCAGTACAATCAATGTTCAGTCAAGTAAAGGAATAATTTAGTCATGACTTACTTCATTGGGTTCAAGTTGATAATGTTGACGTGAAGACTATTGACTAGGACCAAGGAGTTGTTAATTCTTTCTTGCTGATTATGTTTTAAGTTACTGATTCACTAGATTAGTTGTCGATTTCCCTACATATCAACAAGAGGTCTTCTTTAAGCCATTTCCTTGGTTATTTGTTGATCCCTTAAGAAGGTTATTTTTTTGGTTGAGGCTGATGGAAGAATTTGGAAGATGAACTATGAGGCTGAAATATCAAGATTTCAAGTCTCCATATCATTAATGAATTTTTCTAGTTCCTAAGACTTTAGTTGCTTTGTAGTTCCCATTTTCTTAAATACTTGTCTAGTCCTAGTGGTTATTTAACGTTTGTATGCTCCCTATGTCTTAGTCATTTTATTGCTGGAGGAGCAAGTCTTTACACCTTAGTGGTGAGCTACCATTGATCTATCCTTGGCTGGTGGCTGTGTCTTTATGCTTGTGGTGAATCTTCTATGTCCTTCGTCCTTTACACTTCATTCCATTATCACTTATCATACCATTTCCATATACTAATGTCACGCCCGATACTTGGGTGTGCAGCAACCCTACCAAACGCCTCAGGTCATTTAGGGATGGCATCCCAAACACGTCATCGACCCATAAATTTTTATCTTATCTTTTGATTAAGCTCAAACAGAACGTTCTACTCCCCAAACAAAAAATAAATGACAGGGATAGGTGGTAGGCAAATACCAACCAATATCAACAAAAAATCATTTTATTTATACATCTATTTAACCTAAAGAAGCGAAACAACTACAACGACATCTTCAAAGCTTTTTCCTATAACCATAAAAAAGATACTGGATTGGGGTAGAGTTAACACTACAATCAAAAGCTCCATAAAAAATGGGTCTCCTCCACTATGCCCACTCATAGGTAGTAGCCAGCAGGGGTCTCAGGGTCCTCCTACTCAGGCTTGGGCTCGGGGTCCTCCACCTTCTAGTCCGGGGTGTCAATGTCGATCAAATCCCAAGTTTGGATCTTCGGAGTTGCTATCGGGGGTTCCTCAAACCCACAAATAGACCCGATGAGGATATCGTCATAGCAATCAAATCAAGCTTTAAAGCGATGATGCATTAGGTACCTTATCCCCTCGTTTACCCAGATCGTCGTCACATGATGTTCCCAGATGTAGTCTGAATTTGGAACTGAATGGTACACGGTATCGAAGGACTGGTCAAGTGATCCTCCGAATCGTACCGGGCGAACTCCATCGCTACAGTCTACCTGAAAATGGTTAACAACAATGGGTGAGATATAAATCTCCATGAGTCAATGCCTAAGTCCAAGTAAGGTATTGATTCACTCAGGATGGCCTAAACATGCAGGTTGAAGTTGATAATAGATCAATAGTGTGTTACTCTCGCAACGCTCTAACTATCACATTATCAAATGCCTAACTCAATAGTCAATCATCAATCACATGCAAGCTTATCTCACCTTGGCCCACATAGTATAATAACCAACACGGCATTCAAATCACACACAGATTAAGGCATGCAACTAGAACACTCATTACAATTTCTCATGCACAATGCAACACAAGTGTCCTGATTATTAACGAGAGATACTCCACTCTCGGCTATAGCACACTAGACAGTTGGTGCTCTTTCAATAAGACCGGGCATCATCTCATTCTGTTGGCAATGGCAACAGATAGTCCCTCAAGACTCCCTAAAGAAGACAAACCAGGCTTTTTCAGTAAGGAATTTTGGTCCATCACAAGTTACGATCGGCATCTTACCAGCCTAGCGGCAAAAGACTCTCAAGCAACCAATAAGTCATGTGATTCTAATTGGCATGACATGAACATATCAGGTGACGAACCTAAGCCAACAAGGGTACCACCAATGTCCCTAAGTAAGTTTAGGGTGATATCAATCTATTGTATGACCACACAAGCATGCTAGACGACCACACAAGCATGCCAGACGACCACACAAGCATGCCAGACAACCAATTCATATCTTCACATTTAGTCCTATGCAAACATGGTCATGCTCAAAATTCGGTGTAAAGTCATTTTCATGTCAAAAGACATAGTTGAGAAATCACATGTAGTCACATGAACATTTGCTTTTCAGTAAACATGATACTCCAATATGGTTGATTACTTCGTATAAAAATAATCAAGCCATTCAACAATCAATCTATCGGTACCTAATAATTACCTAATAATTAATTTAATTAATTATTCGACCGTGGTTAATTAACCCAATTTATAATTAATTAACACAATTATAATTAATTAAGCCTATCTTAATTAGTTAACCTGACTTTAATTAGTTAGGCCTGCCCTAGTTAATTAGTTCGACCATGATTAAAAAGGATAACCTAGGTTAATTACACTAGCCATGATTAATCCATAAAGTAACTACAGTTAAATTAACTAACCATGGTTGACAAACTAACCGCGATCAACTAACCTAACCATAGTCACTAATATAATCTAACCAAGGTTAACAAACTAATCCTCCATTAACTAACTAACCACAATTAACTAATTCTAAGCATAATTAACGGTCTAATTAGAGATTAGGGGTTAACTCACTAACAAATCATTCGTGATGACAATGGCGGCGGCGGCGACTGCTCAATGACACACGGGCATAGGGTGACAATGACACGGTGGCGAGGGCTCAAGTTAGCAGCCAGAGGACGAATGGTGGGGGCTGGAGGTTACTCGAGTGGCGGTTCACAGCAGCCGCAGTTGAGGAGGGTGCACGAGGGGCTGAACGACGGCGAGATAGCGCAAGGGGCGATGGGGGTTGGCTCATGGGGGTGCGGGGGATCGGCTAGCATGGCGAGGGTGAAACTCGACAATGGTGATGAGGGACGCGAGATGGGGTGAACAGTGGAGCACAAAGGTAGAAGCGATGAGTGGAATGGTGACTAAACAAACGAAAAGCGGAGGGGGCTCGTGAGTGGAACATAGGAGAGGGGTGGCTTGGTGGATTTAGGGGCTTGGGGCTGGTGACAGGTTGGTGGTGGCTCACGGAAGGGGGCTTGATAGCGAGGCTGAGTAGCGGCGATGGCATGCAAGGGCGGCGGTGAGTGGTGAATGGCGACTGAAGAAGGACGTAGCAGCGGTGGTTGGTCAAAGGAAGAAGAAGGAGGGGGGTGTCTCGGGTGGTTGAGGACAGAGAGAGAGAGAGGGGTGAGATGATACGAAGTAAGGGGTATAATTAATGGGGTAGTCCCAATAGTCAAAACCCAATTAACTATTTTATCTCTTATGAATAATATCATGAAGTAAAAAGGTAATTTGCTAGGGAGGATTAGGTTAGTCATTTGGCACAAATGACAGAGAGCATTTTGGTAATTTCACAATGATGGTTCAGTCAAGGCTAGGCTCGGGTAGGGAAGATCTTGACACTAGGCTTCACGGCTCTACAAAATCGATTTATTCCTCTAATCAGTGCTACAGGATTTTCCTAATTCCTTACTAGATCAAATAAAATTGCATCCAATAATTGTTTCTTAAACTTTAAAAATTGAATATTATTACTCAGATTGAAACTCGAGAATAAGAACCGACGAATCCATTTATCTTGCAAACCTCGAAATTTTGGGACGTCATAACTTAACCATAAAATCATTTGCTGGAATATGGGTGCATCAATAGTTTTGTTAGCATTAAAATTTTCAAAGAATTTCTCAACAATTATATCATCTGAGAATGACCCTTCAAGGATCACCAGGTAAGAACGTCAAATAGTACTGTAAAAAAAAAAAAAAACAGAGCTTCCTAAATGTTTGTTCTCAATTTTTCAAATTTTGGGGAGGATAAATAGTGTTTTGTTAATCGATGTGATTAAGTTGGGACATTCCATATGCTTCGAAAAAGGAGCAAAATAATTTATCTTGAAGCCAATGAGATTATCAGATGTGAATAAGGTCGGGCCACACATAGTAAGATTCAAGGAGCCCAAGAATCAGAAACAGGAATTGCGAGAAGGATTAGAGAGATTAGAGAGACGTGGCAAGACTCAGCTCACAACAACCTCACCAACATGAACCTAAAGTTCAACAGACTCAACGTCAAAATTCCCAGCAAATTCACCAACACTAGCAACATAAACAAAGTGTTAACAACAAGAGAAAGACCATTGATATTAAGGCGATAGCGAGAGAGGGAGGTGATGCTGTGATGGAGGGTTAAGGGTAAGAGCTCAATTGAAAGGCAACTGAGAGGGAGATGAGGCAAGAGAGTTGAGAGGACAGTGCAAAAAGTGAAGGGTTTCTTTCTTTTGTCTCTGTCAATTATGTTAGAAGATCAAAAAATTACAACAACAAAAAATTAAAAAGAAGAATTGGACCTGGTCGGTTATTCCTGATTCCAAATTTGGGAAAGGGGAACGATGTAGGATCGATTGATTTGGACTAGTCCTTTTGATTCTCATTACTATGTTAGATTGGGACGATGCTCACCTGTAAGAGCTAGAACTTGCAGTGATGACAAAGGGGAGGAGATGCTATCACTTCTATGTGGTGGTAGATGTGGCCCTATGGGTAATTTATGTCGGGGAAGTGCAAAGGGTAGAAAGAGGAAACAAAAAAGGCAAAACGAGGAGGAAGAAATGAAAAAAATAAAAAGGGAAAGAAAAGGGGCTAATAAATTTGCATAGTTCAAAATACTTGGAAAATTATGTCATTAAGTGCATGAATAAGTCAACCTCGGATTTTAGGGGATTTCATCTAAATCATGAGGGGGAAAGGATAGATGACATCTAGAAAGCCTTACATTTTCCAAAATTGTTTCCAATCATGTCTCTAATTGGTAGGCCACAAGTTGTAAAAATTACCCACATGCAAATCTAACTAGAACTCGAAGTGTGTGTAATGTCCTTGTTTGTAACTCACCAATAAAAAATATGGTTAGAGGGAATTTTCTCTAATTAGGTATTGAGGGAAATACAGGTAATAGGACGCGAATGGTGAAAATATGGTCTAGTAGACTGAAAAGAGCCATATGTTTCTATAAAAGGTTCATACTTAAGAAACTCCAAATCAATCCATTATACAAGTGACGCCCACAAAATAATCTTTTGTTTCGTATAGTAAGATTATGTTTTTCCCCTTACTAATTGGTTGAACTGTTGGAAAAGATAAGGGGTATGAATCGAAAAATGCATACACTAACGCTGAATAAAAATGGACAAGAAGATCAATTCGAATAGCCGAATGATGAGTTGATCGTGCAGCGTCCAAGATGACGGGTTGTCTCTTCTCTTCAGAGGCAACCGGTAAACAATGCTCCGGAATCACGGGAAAGAAATATTGAGAAACTATTTTGTATTTGGCCACTTTCTGAGATTCCTCACACCCTCACTCTTATCATTGCGAAATAGGAAAAAGGGATGGTCGTGGTTCATTGAGACGCCTACATGATGATTGCAATGCTATTTTTACTAGATTTCCCTATAGTTATACCTAGAATTTTGGCACATGGTTTAGGTTTCATCTGCTTTGTCTAGCAAATTCATAACCCTCTTGGCCATTGAAAAACTTTAGCTATCGATCCTTCGTATATATGACAAGTTTGCTTGTCTAGGAGATTCAATAATCGAGTCCTAATGATGGAAGACATTTTTTTAGCATAATTTTTTCTCCGTTCATAGCCAATTTTTAGATTGACAGGTCACAAAATACGGATATCACCCCCATGTAAAATTAGCTGAAAATACATCTCGGTGATGTCCATATTTATAATTGATGAAGTAGAGATCTGGCTAGAGAAAGTTTTCTCCAACGAAGATAGGGGAAAATGCTGGAAAATAATGCACACATGTTAACATATTGGGAGAAATATGTAATATTATCTGTTGTAATAAAAAAATAATAAGACGATGATGGCAATAATAACTTCAATAACAACAACCAAGCCAATAATTTTGTATTAGTCTTTACACATAAAGATTACAAAGCAAGCTAGCCAATGTAAACTCAAAAGGAAATTGGAGAAGAGATGAGGTATGGCTAATCGAATCTCTTTAAGGTAATTAGTTCCTGCCAACAGTGCTTGTCGCAACCTAAAATCAATTTATTTATTCAATTTATTTATTCTTAGGTTAATGGATTATTGGTTAATTTGTATGTCTAACCTAATACGGACTCTCCCAAGCCTTACCAAATCGTAACATTGGTTTATTGTTCAAATGATTGAAAATTTGAAGTCACAACTAATCATTTTTTATAGGTTGGTTAGGAACCTAAATAAAGTACCGGACGAAGTACTTTATTTCTACGAACCAAAGATTTAAAGTTCAAAGACTTGGCTACATTAATTAGAAAAATTAATGCCCTTTCGGTACCTTGAATTTCATGAAAAATGCTAAGTTTGGTAACTCAAGTTGAATTGATTTCACTTGATGTTCAAAAGGAGTGATTTTTGGGTTTCCTCTTGCTTAGATGTATGTATGAATAACATGAATGCAATGCAAGACATGCAAAATTATGCCATGTTATCCTATATGCAAGATTTAACTAACCAGTTAGAGCATATAAGATAACATAACATTAATGCAATATGATGTAAAAAGCAAGACAATCTACCTAACTATGCATGACATGAATAAAGTGGATGGCACTCTAATAATTATGCAATCAATTAAATTAAACATGCAAAAACTGTATGAGGTGAGAAAATTCATGCTTAATTTAAAGGACATGGAATTTTAATTAAATGACTCATACATTAAATTAACTAGCCTAAGATGAATGAACCTAAACATGTTTTTTATATGACGTGTGAATGACATGGCATAATGACAAAGAAAATATGACATGGCGAAATGTGACATATAGGACGCAAACGTGCGACATGATGTGATATAATGTGTAAACATATAACATACGGATGACATGACGTTCAAACATATGATATGCGAGCATGGGATATGCAAAAATCAAATATGCAACTGTGAGATGCAAATATAAGATATGTGAAAATATGATATGCAAACATGAGATGAATTTTTTGGGTTTTTTCAGATGAATTTTGGGAAATTTGAGATATGCATGAATGATTCAATTTTTTGATTTTATTCCAAATAACCCATGAGATAAGGCTTCTAGGAAACCACATCTTCCTAAAATCTTAATTAGATAAAGCTTCTAAGAAACCTTATCTCACTAAATTTTAGAAGTCATTTTTTTTTAGAGAAGAAATTTTAGAAGTCTTTAGTTATAAGGAAACCAATCAAAAAGGATATCAATCAAAGACTCAAAATTTTAGATAAAGGAAGCAAGAAATCAATCAAGACCTAATCATCAAATATCCCATTGATTTTCAAAAAACTTGCTTTCCTAATCTAGGTTAGCTTCTTGAAATTAGCTGATCGAATCTAAGTAATCATAGATTGGATCGATTAATTTACTGCATTTCACTAAACCAAAGGATCGTATCCAAATAATCACAGATAGGACTTGTCTAATTTAGAAGATACGTTAACCTTTAGAAAGATATTTTCATAAATTTTCTGAATCTCTTGATAGAAAATCAAAATTTGTGGTTTATCTTGGAAAACCACTTTTTTGTTTCAATTTTTTGCCAAAATTTCGAGAGCCAATGCCGTTTATCAAAAATTCAATTTTTCAATCCTTGATAGCAAAAGACGTGTCAATTCAAGAAGAATTACGGACATATGTAAATTTCAATCAATCAACTACATATTCACAACCAAACAAGGCAAAGAATTACCTTTTATTATCGAAAAAATTCTGCATCGAACCAAGCAATAAACTCACCCAAAAATAGGATCCTTTGGACTTAAATTTACAACAAAAAATAGCCCTAAATAGCAGAATTCTTAGCATAAGGCAATAGCTAGGCTAGTCCTCGAATAAGGATTGAAAACGGCGTTGATCAATCATCGAACCGGGGCTGATTAGAAGGCTGGATCAGCATCAACGTTGGTGGACAGCGGGACAGATTCTTCTGGTGACTTTTGGGTAGCTGTGCGAGCGATGGATAGCTTCGGGTTCTAGCACTGAGGCTACTAGACAACAGTGGAGGAAGCTCAGACTAGGCATTGGTGCAGAGGCAAACCGACCGGGGAGGGGGGCGGAATCCAATCGACAAGAGGAGGCTTGGGCTGGTAGACATGTAGCAGCTACAAATGGGCAAGCTACAACGGAACGAGATGTGGTTGCAGGTGTAATGACAGAGCTGCAGGCACAACGGAATGGGAGGCAGAGGGATGGCGAAACATGGAAGTGAGGATGGCATGAGGAGAGTCTCGATCTTGTAGGGGAAACTCTCATACTCTTTGCCTATTCTAAATTTTTAGAGTAATAATGCACTCATGACTGTCCTTAAACCCTAAGCTATAAGGGAGTATTTACAGAGAAACCTAGCTAGTTTAGGGTTCAAGTTTCCTAATCCTAGCCAAGGTAGGTTTCCTGTTTTAACCCTTTGTAATCAGAAAATAATTAATTAAAGGGTTAAATCATGATATTATCTCCTCAATAGGGCTAGAAATTTTGGCCAAGCCATATAGATAGGCTAGCCTGAATTTTCAACCCACTTAGGGGCTTATTCATGCAAATTTGAGCTCAATTAGACCTTAATTAACTAAATGGATAATTAATTAAATGCCCTTTAACATTTAAATGAAGATAAATGGGATAAATTAAAGCTGAAAATAGGTCCATAGTCCTCAAAATTTCAACACAAACGCCTATGCCTTAGCTGAATTTCTTCATGCCATGCCTATCCCGATCGCTTGTCAATTTAAGCTCGAATCCTTATCATTGGTGCAAAACAATGCATGCTAAACCAAATTAATTGTGCTATGCATGAAAACTAATTAATTATTTTTAGCAAGAACTAAACTAATTCTCATTTTTATGTAAAATAAATTATTTAAGGAAAAATCAAAATTTAGGTTTCAATAGTGCTAAGTAGCTTCACAAACTATGCCCCTAAGATACAACACCTCGAACCTATTTTTATCAGCACTATACAAACATGTCTCTAGCGAACACTTCTCAAAACCATCACACTCAGAGGACAATTAGAGAACTAGATGACCGTGTTTCAAGTTGTGATTTATATTTCTGAATCATAGAAACATGCCTATTTATAGACTAGAAAACTGTTGCTTACGCTAACATTAATCCACATCAGTTACACCAACATTAATCCACATTGGGTATGTGACATTAAGCTATGTCAGTTACGAGGACATAAGTGCACGTCGGTTACACTAACATCAATCGAGTCATTAAATCATGTAATTACAACGATCTCTCATATGATGCCTCAATAGAACATAGACTCTAGGAATTTCAAATGTGCCCGTAGAAATGCACTACATCAAGAGAGGTAGCGTTTGCTTTGAACCTTCTTTAGTGAAAGCCTATTGAATATTCTTAAACAATTGATGAACTTATTCTTGAACCGTCATTTATTGGTGTAAGCCCAGACAATAGACCTCACCAGAGTATCTCCAAATAAAGATTCGTTCTCTATTGCGTTCATTCTTTCAGCCCTAAACCTCTCAAGATTCATGCATGCTTTAGAAGATCCAACCTTTAAAGATTTTCATAGAATTAGCCAGTTCCACGCATATAGGTGCATTCCTATTAAAGGTATCCTACCATACCTTACCAGGATGTTAAAATCCAAACTATAGGAATCATTAAATGCATAACGTACCCTTAAACCGCTGTAGAGAGCACTATTGCATCACAAAAATGGGAAACAATGCTCATTCTAGAATTTTCAAAATTTACGTTGTCCTATTGAACATATTTCATGGGATCTTCAATCGCATAGGTTAGGTTTCCACCTCATAAGTTCTTTATTGGGTTAAGGCTTTTAGCCCCATTCTCATCAATGCGTATTTTATTTGCTCTCTTGATAAACCTTTTGTCAGCGGATCCACAATATTTTCCTTTGACTTCACAAAATCTAAAGAAATTATTCCATGCAAGAGCAACTGCCTTATGGTATTATATCTATGATGAATGTGTCTATACTTACCGTTATATATATCACAGTATGTGCCCTTACAATAGCTGCTTGATTATCACAATGAATGCATATTATAGGCATAGGTTTTGGCCACAATGGTACATCCTCTAAAAACTATTGAAGTCACTCTGCTTCTTCAATACCTTATCCAAAACAATAAATTCCGATTCCATCATGGAATGCACTACTAGAGTTTGCTTTGAGGATTTCCATGATACTGCGACACCTTCTAGCGTAAATACATACACACTAATCGATTTCGATTCATTAAAATTTGAAATCCAGTTGGCATCACTATAGCCTTCCAACACACTTGGATATTGACCATATTATAGAATATAGTCTTTGGTATTTTTAGATACCCTAACACTCTCAATAAAACATTTCAATACTCGTGACCAGGATTGCTTGTATATCTGCTAAGTTTGCCTATCATGATGTACATGAGACTATCAATTAGTTGAGAGTAATCCAACTATCTAATATTGCTTTTAGTATTCTTTCTTAAAGTTAGATGTGGTAGAAAAAGATTATTCACATCTTTAATGCTAAATTCTTTAAACCTTTCAATTATCCTTTCAATATAATAAGATTGTATTAAACCTAGGCCATCATAATTCCTTAGAATTTTGATGCCGAGTATAACATCTGCAACACATAAGTCTTTCATGTCAAAGTTCTTCTTGAGAAAATTCTTAGTAATTCTGATAACCTCGGCAATATCTCCAAGAATAAGCAAGTCATCGACATATAGACAAATAAGTATACATCCAATGGACATAGATTTGGTGTACACACATTTGTCACATTCATTGATTCTATACCCATTTTTTATTATCACAAGGTCAAACTTCTCATACCATTGTTTAGAAGCTTGTTTAAGTCCATACAATGATTTGACAAGTCTACACATTTGTGTTCTTATCCTTTGATCTTAAATCTTTTAGGTTGTTCCATATAAGTCTCCTCATTGAGATCATCATTCAGGAATGCAATTTTCACATCCATATGATTTACTTGCAAATTTTATAGCAAAGCTATAACAATCAACATCCTAACTAATGTTATTCTTGTTACTGGCGAATAAATATCAAAGTAGTCTAGACTCTCTTTTTGTGTAAAGTCTTTGGTAATAAGCCATGCTTTGTACTTATTAATGAAACCATCAGTTTTACGCTTCTTCTTAAACATCCACTTGCATCTAATTGCTTTATTTCTAGATGGAAGATCAACTATTCCCAAATACGATTACTTAGGCCAAAAAAGAGCATCTAGAGATGACATCGCCTCTTTGAATGTTTAAGGCTCACCTTTTAACATGTACGTTAGAAAATCAGGTCTGAAAGATTCTGCAATCTGCGACCTCTTGCCCCTTCGAAACTCGGCATTCTCGGCCTCAACTTTATCATTCTCAAATATGAATTTCTAAATCTCCTCTAAGAAGGTTCATCTTGATTTCTTTTTGCAAGATATATATCCTTAAAAAATTCAGCATCCCTTGATTCTAGATAGTATTGGTATGGATATTGCATTTTCGATTTATGAACCAAAAATTTGATAATATTGCTATTTTGAGCATAATCAATTAATATACAATCCACGTTTTAGGTCCCAATCAAGTTCGTTTATGAGTAGAAGTCGTCACCTTGGCTAGGCACCCACACACTTTCAAAAAATAGTAGAATGGTAGCCTTTCATTCCATAATTCATATGGAGTCTCACCCATCTTCTTGTGGGGCATTTTATTAAGAATATAGTTCGCAGTTAGAACTGCCTCTTCCTCAAGTTTTGAGGTAAACTAGAACTTAAGAGCATGACTTTAACCATCTCCTTTAGAGTTCTATTCTTTTCTTCAACAATTCCATTTTGCTGCGGAGCATAAGGTGCAATTGTTTGGAGGATTACTCCCAATCTAACACATAACTCTTTTAAATTGGAAAAACTGTATTCTCTTACTCTGTCAGACCTAAGTACTTTGATTCGTCTATCAAGTTGGTTCTCAACCTCATTTTTATACTTGATAAACTTGCTCATACGCTCATCTTTGCTAGTTAACAGACAAACATAACAAATTTAAGTATAATCATCCACAAAAGTGATAAAGTACTTCTTTCCACCTCTACTTTCTACAAACTTTAAATCACATAGATCACTAAGGATTAGTTGTAGAGGTTCATTAATTTTTTCAACCGATTTGAAAAATTTCTTAGCAAACTTAGCCTCAACACAAGTTTCACACTTGTGACGGGCATCCAACTCAAACTTTGGAATTAGCCCCAAGTTTGCTATCTTCTACATTATACCATAGTTTACATGCCCTAATCTACCATGCTATAGATAAGGAGACACAACAATGTAAACTAAAGACTTGTCTTTATTAATAGTCTTTGGGTACAAGCATTTCGAATTTACATCAATGACAGTCACTTTAACTTTGAATAAGTCATTACTCAAGTACCCTTTCTCCCTATACATTTCTCCACTAAAAAGTATAAACTTGTTGGATTTAAGTACAATTTTGAAGCCCTTCTTGACAAGTATGGGATAAAATATGAGATTCTTCGGATCTCCAATACTTGTAGTACATTTAGTAGGGCAATCTCCTTGCCGGAGAAAAACTTCAAGATCACCTTTCCTCTCTTGACAATTTTTGCTGATGTAGATTTAGTTATATAAAGCATCTCATCTTCCTTAGCCTTCTCGTATGAAAGAATATGTGTTTGTCCACACAAATGTGATTTGTGACACCTGTGTCTAACCACCAATTGGTATTGTTTGACACCAAGGATATCTCAGATACTATCATCAGACACTATCATAGCAGTCAGTCTTTCGTTCTCTTCCTATTTTGCCGAATTGAGCTGCTTGGTCCCACCACTGCCCTTACTACTGTTCACACGCTTCTTGCAATCCTTGGCCTAATGGCTAGAGTGATTGCAAACAAACATGGCCTATGGAATTTCTAGGACTATTCCTTCTGTTTAAAGCCTACATCGGTGACTTTCTCTGATTTCTCATTCAATATAATCGAAAATGGAACTATCAAGGAAGGCAAAGCCTATTGATGTATTCCTACCACCAAAGATGGTCTTAGCTCGAAGGCTCGCAGCATTCGCTGCCACAACACTAGGCCTCGATGTATGAACTTTTTCATTAGTAGTGGTCAAAGAAATGTCTCCAGAAACGTTTTGGACATTAATGAATACTTGATTGTTATTAGCCATCACGATTTTTCTAATAAACCCAAACAAACAGAGAATATAAGCAATAATCACCTTAAAATTATAGGAAAATAATGTGCACATGTTAACATATCGGGAGAAATACGTAGCACTATTTGTTGTAATAAAAAAATAATAAGATGAAGATGACGATAATAACTTCAACAACAATAACCAAGCCAATAATTTTGTATTAATTTTTATACATAAAGATTACAAAGCAAATAAAATTGCTAGCTAATATAAACTCAAAGAGAAATTGTAGAAAAGATGAGGTACAGCTAACTGAATCTCCTTAAGACAATTAGCTCTTGCCAATGGTACTAAATAGCTTCACGAACTATGCCTCTTATGATGCAATACCTCGAACTTGTTTATACCAATACTATACGAATAGGACTCTGTTGAATACTTTTCAAAATCGGCATACTTGGAGGACGTCTACGGGAGAATTGGATGAACGTGTTTCAAGTTTTGAGATATATTTATGAACTACAGAAATACGTCTATTTATAAACCGGGAAAATGTCAATTATGCTGACATTAATTCACGTTGATTACGTCGATATTAATCCAAGTTGGTTAGGCCGACATTAATCCACGTTGGTTATGCGACATTAAGCTATGTCGGTTAGGAGGACATAAGTGTATGTCAGCTATGCTGACATCAATTGAGCCATTAAACCACATAATTACAATAGAAAACATGGCGTTCTTATTTTTATTTTGCCCACATTATCATATGATTTATAATGTCAGACATTTTTTCCACAATTAAAATGTAAATTTCATAACTTTTTGAAAAGAAAAATCAAATAGACATTGTCTTTGTAATTACCATTGATTTTATTATCGATCTCTCTTTTCATTTTCTCATTTCTCTGTAAAAAATATTAAAAATTAAACTTTCCCACATGAATCACATGTGTAGGCATGCTAGTAGAGAAAAAAAGAAAGCGATCTGCCCCTTCTTATCAAACTTCAAAGCAATTCCTACTTTCTAACTTGTGCCAAACAACACATATTATTGCTTTATTAACATTTGTAATTCCAATTTTAGGATGTATTGAGCTTTCTCAAGGAACATGGTGAGTTTTTCTATTTGTAATTTTTCTTTTTTGGCTTATTGTGGAGCAAATAAAATGAGAGATTGTTGTGATAGTGAATGCTTTATTTTTGAAGCAGTCAAACTAGCTAAGACATATCATTACAACAGTGCATTGCTAATTTTTTGTTTTTTTTTATCAAAATGTATTGCAAATTTAAGGGAATATATAAAGTACAGGGAGAGGAAGGGAAATAAAACTAAACAAGTTCATGCATAGGGGTAGAGAAATTAGGCTAGTAGCGATTAGATTGTAAATCAGGTGAGCCTTCTTGCCTACAGAAGTTGCCACGCATGCTCAGACCATCTGACTCAGATCTCTGCAACACATATACACTCTTTTCCATTTTCCTTTTTTTAGAGTTGTTGTTTCTATTAGAATAGGACTTCATTTAGTATTTGTTAGACTATAATTCAAAGAAGCAAACGATCCCGAAACCTTAATCACGAAATGAAACTCATGCAATATCAGGGAACAAAACGCAAAAACGTGGACAGTAAATGAATATACCTTCAACCATTAATGAAGATAATGATCACGAATACGTGCATTAAACGTATGATGAAAATGGGATCTTTTTAGCCAATTACCCATTCCGAAGCGATGGTGTATGCTCTGTAGTTTTCTCTGTAAATGTAAGTCTCAAGTACGTTCTAGATGAAAAAACTAACGACAAAAGGAAGCTGGCGTCGTAACCGCTTTTAAAAACTGACGTATGGAGTTTGGCTTAGATGATCTATTTAAACTGATGTATGCCCCTTATACATAACTATCTCCCAAGTTTATTCTAGGTCTCAATGACTAGTTTTCTCATAATAACTAAATGTGCACCTTAATTGAGGAAAACATCACAACTTAATAAGAGCTTCATAACTTTGTCCATATGAAGAAAACTTATATGATGGGACCAATTCCCATTCTATCCACATGATTCTTGTAACTTCTTAGTGGCATGCTTTTAATTAAAGATCAGCTAACATCAATATAGTGCTAATGTGTTCTATTACAACTTTCTTTTTCTTAACGCGTTCCCTGATGGTTAAATACTTAATGTCATTGTGCTTACTTTGACTACCACACTTATGATTTTTAACCATGAAGACAGCAGTTGAATTGTCACAAAATATCCTTAATGGCATAGCGTTGGAATCTATAATCCTAAGCCCTGAAATGAAACTCTTAAACCACACACCATGCGAGATGGCCTCAAAACAGGAAATAAACTTAGCCTCCGTAATGGAAGTAGGACACAGCTCCACTAGCAAGTATAAAAATATATCCAAATGTTGATTTTCGAAAATCAACGCAACCAGCGAAGTCCGAATCGTGCCTATACATGAGCATATAATCTTTTGTACCTTGCAGGTATGTCATGACCTTCTTTATAGCTTTCTAATGGTCCATACCTGGATCACTCTGTGTAGTTTTCCAGTGGTCCATACCTGGATCACTCTGATATTTTTCCAACATCCCTACAACAAAAGCTATGTCAAGTCAAGTGCAAACTTAAGCATACATTAAACTTTTGATGGTAGAAGCATATGGGATGTTATTCATTTGTCTCCTTTCTAAATCGTCCTTTGGGTATTGGTTCAAATTGAACATATCACCCTTCATGATGAGTGCTATACTCGGTGAATAATCTTTCATCCGAAATCTCTCTAAGACTTTATTGATATAGATTCCTTGAGATAGTCCCAAAATGTCTCAAGCTCTATGGATCTTAATGCCAATGACATAAGATGCATCACCTATGTCCTTCATGTCAAAAATTTTAGAGATATTGTTTCACTTTGTGTAACAACTCATTATTATTGGTTACAAGTAAAATGTCATCCACATATAGGACAAGAAAATAAATTTTGCTCCCATTGACCTTCTGGTATATACATTGATCCATGATATTCTCTACAAAAGTAAATGAAGAGATAACTTCATGAAGCCTTAAGTATCATTGCCGGGATGCTTGTTTCAAGTTATATATTGATTTCTTAAGCTTGTATATTAAATGCTCACTATCACTAGAGAGGAATCCTTTTGGTTGTTTCAAATAAATCTCCTCCTCTAGTTCTCCATTGAGAAATGCCATTTTTACATCCATTTGATGCAATTTCATGTGAAAAATGGGCACCCAAAGCCAAAATAATATGAAGAGAATCTTTCTTAGTACAAGAGAAAATGTATCTATGTAATCGATTCCTTCCTTTTGAGAGAATCCCTTGGCAATGAGTCTAGCCTTATATCTCTCTATGTTGTCCAATGAGTCCTTCTTAGTTTTGAAGACCTACTTACAACTAATGGCCTTCTTTCCATTGAGCAATCAATCAAATCCCATACTACATTATATGTCATAGAACTCATCTCTTCTTCATAGCATTGTACCACAAATTGGAATTGTCGCAATTTATTACTTGCAAAAAAGTTTCAAGACCATTTTCAGCTCTAGTATTATAGTCAGATTCTTGCAAGTATACAAGATAGTGACTAGGAATTGTTGCCTTCTTAATTCTAGTAGATCTCCTTAATGTTGTATCAATATTCTTCTAAGGAGTGTGTTGTTCAACTGGTTGTTCAATAGTTTCGGGCAAGTGGCAAACAGTTGGATCTACTAAATCAATATTAGCAGGTTGTGGATCTTTAACAATTGGTTGTTCCATAGCTGTTTGAATTGAAGGGGCGTTATGAATAACAATCAATCTAATACTTAAGTGGAAAGTCGAACATATGAATGATCTTTCTTAGGAACAAGATCCTCGGAATCGATTGCTCCCACTAATCAAGTCATCTTCAAGAAACTTCACGTTTTCAATTTCATAAACCTAGTGGTGTGAGATGGGCAATAAAATATGTATCCTTTGGACTTTTTTATATATCTAACAAAAATATCCACTTATACTCCTTGGATCTAACTTCTTTCCTGTGGATGTAGACTCTCACTTCAAATGGGCATCTCCAAATGAATATAGTCGCAAGCTCAATTTCCAACGTTTCAATAACTCAAAAGGCATCTTTGGGATAGCGTTAGTCGAAACTCGATTCAATACGTACAATGTCGTCTTAAGAGTTTCAGTGTACAAGGACTTAGGAAGTTTTGAGTTGCTAAGCATACTATGCACCATGTCCAACAAAGTTCGATTTCTTCTTTTTGTCATACCATTTTGGTCCAAAGAACCAGGCATGGCGTATTGGGCAACTATCCATGCTCTTGAAGAAACTTTGCAAACGAACCAAGTGCTTATCCATCTTTAGTGTATCTACCATAGTATTTCCCCACATCTATTTGATCTCACAATCCTAATTTGCTTACCGCATTTTTTCTTTACTTCAGCCTTAAATACTTAAGGGCATCAAATACTTCGTGCTTCTTATGAAACAAATAGAGATACATGAAATGTGAGTAATCGACTATGAAGGTGATGAAATATTTCTGACAATATGGGTCTATATTTGGACAACAAATATTTTATGTATGACTTTTAATATTTTTGTACTTGTCTTGGTACATTTCTTGATTTGTTAGTCTGTTTTCCCTTTATACAATCCATATAAGTATCACAATCAGTAAAATTCAAAGTACTGAGTATTCCATCATTTACTAATAGCTTAATTCTATCTATAGAAATATATCCTAATGTTCAATGCCACAAAATATAGGAATCTTCATTCACAACACATCATTTTATACCGCATTATTGTGAACATGCATCGCATTATAAAGACGTTATCTTGCAAAATTCGGAAAAGACCATTAGAAAAAAAAAAATATCCCAACAATTTCAAATTTATATGGACAAACTGAAAGTCGTATATGAAAAATGAAAGAAATAACTAAATGGTATAAGTCTTGAAACTAAAATCAAGTTTATGGAGAAACAAGGTACATAAAAGGTCCTTTTCAAATTTAAAACAACCACTATTGAGGGCTAAACTACATGTTCCAATAGTTTCTACATGTGAACGCACTTTATTTCCTAAATAGATATACTATTCACTTCTCACCGGGTTCCTATGGCTTTGAAAGCCCTCTAAGGAATTTGAAATATGGATCGTGGATCTAGAATCAATCCACCAAATGTTGTGACTCACATCGGTCATATTAGATTTATAACAAATACAATAAATTGGATTACCTTTCTTCTAGAGCCAGGTCTTATATCTAACACAACCCTTCTTATAAGCCCTCTTTTTCTACAGAAGAAGCATTTGGATTCCTTTTTTAATGTCAGCTTGGGGAGGTACTTTGCCCTTTTCCTCATGTTTGCCTTTCCCTTATGCCTTCCTTATGTTGCCAAAAGAGCACTCTCTCCCACCTTTATAAGTGTCTTCTTTCTTCCTCTTGAACGCACATGGTCATGAGTTCATTAATTGATCATTTCTCCTTATATGTGCTATAAAAGATCTTGAAAGGTGTATACTATTGAGAAGGAGAGTTTAGAATATAGTATACAATGAAGGATTCAGGTATCTCAACCTAAGATTCTTGAGTTGAGCCACAATATCCCTCATTTTCATAATGTGCCCATGCACACCTCTAACACTGTCGAGCCTTAACGATGAAAACTTCATAATTAGGGTCATATTATAGGCCTTTTCTGAAGAAGCAAATTGTGTATTGATAGTCGCTAGCAAAGCATTAGCATTATTATACTGAACAATTGAACCATGAACGCTAGCAGAAAATTTACTCCTTATTGACATTACACTAAGGTGGTTAGACACCATCCCATTATTTATAAAGAAAAACTTCAGTTGGAGTGATAGTTTCTATGACAGCAGGTGATTCATCTTTTCGAATAGAATAATCAATGTCCAAAACACCCCATTGAAGGATTAACTCCTTCCAGGCTTTATAGTTGTCATCGTTTAGCTTGGGAACATTAATATCAAGATATTCACAGCGTGGTAATAAACACTGCATAATAAAACAAATAAACATGCTGACAGCACAATGTTTGAGGCAAATTCATTAATACATGTTTTACCTATGCAAAGCTTGTCACACCCCGAACCCCACAAGCCACGCGACACCCTGTCATACATGTACGGTTGAATAGTCGACAATCACGACGGCCCAGGAAACTTGTCATAACTAAACGACCTCAGAATTCCTTAGGCAACGGAAACGAGCTCCTTCGATCTCATACATAGAAAAAGGGTAGAGAGAGAGAGAAGACCAATAATTCACCAAACCCACACTTTATATTAACATGCCTTTTTCTCTACAACTGTCAGGATGACGTCATATACACAGTTCAAATTATGTCACATCATTACAACCCATTGCTGGACCTTTACAAAACAAGGACTTAGGTCAGCAAGTTTTCTCATTCCAATGGCGAGCAAACCATACAAATTTCTACCAAGGGGCTTCTGCCTCCACCCTACTCCTTATCATTCGTCCCAACCATCTGGTTCAGGGAAAGACTGATCTCTAGATCAAATTTCTTTCGGGATCCCTTGCCTTACTCGTATTACATTCACTGCTAGGAACGGAGGTCTGAAAAACTAAGGTCAATCACCTATGAGAACAAATCTCAGCAAGCTAACCTCTAGATCCCTTCTCAAAACGTCAAACACGCTCAGACTAACTCCACCTCATCCAGGCACTCAAACCACAGAGTTAAATTTTAAATCGTAAGGCCAAAAATCAAGGGCAACGCCCAAACAAAAACTCGCCATAAATGACCTATTTATAAAAAAAAAGGACAGCTCAAGTCTAACCCAAGATCATAAAACTAGAATATCACATAAAACTATCAATCAATGGTTCGCCACAAATGGCCAAGTTATAAAATAACGAGTCCATCTAGGACAATCATGCAAATACATATGCATGAACGCTCAATCATGACCTCAGCTTAATAGCTATTTGGACTCGCGTCATATAGGCGCATCAGGTTCGACCTGCGTCGTAGATGCTCAGGTAGGCACCTTATCACTCTAGCACCCCGCGTCAAAACGCATCAGGGCGTACGAGGCTACGTTTTCCGCCTCTGAGAAACTATATTTTATACCTCTGTGGCTACATTTTACGTCAAGTGACTTTCTAGCTACATATTACGCCAAGTCACAATGATATGCAATCAAACAAGCAAAAAACGTCGCACTCACCTTTTAGGCAGTAAAATCCTTTAAATTCATTTGGACAGATATCATCGGCTAAGTACGTTAGGCCACATTTCAAATACAAGTCCAAATATTCATTAGGCATATGAAACAATGTCAATTTCAATTGGGCAAAAACCTTGACTAAATATGTTAGGGCCACACTTAAAACATGTGCCCAAATATTTCAATTCACATGGCCGGCATAGTGGCCAAGCTAATCAATTTCTTCACGTACTCTATTTTATTAAAAATGCCCAATTTCTCATGTGGGACCTAAAATGACCAAATAATTAATTTCAAATATTTGTGGAATATCCTCAATATATTTTGAATACGAACAACGGCCCCAAATATTTGAAATAGTAACATAACTATTTCTCCGGGCCCCGGTTTTGCATAAATGCTCTAAAATATATTTTCTGGTATTCGAACGCAAGGGACCCATGAACTTGTCATTTTCAAATCAAAATTAAATTGGGCAGCATGGAACAGTATTCAGAGGTTCGTGAACAGTGATTTCAAAATACTTTTGGCCTGTTTTTGCTCTAAATCTCTCAAAGTCCATTTTTCGGTACCCGAACCTCACGAAACCCACATCAACCACCTCAAACAACATGAATTCAACATGGACAACAACTTTCACAAATCCACAGCACATTCACAGCCCCCATAATTTAATTTCCTTCAAAACGCCGATTACGGCAAATTTTCTAAATCGATTTACCTCGAATCGAACTCTAGAGCTAGCCCATGGTATGTACAATATTCTAATCGAGAAATAGAGGTTTAAATTACCTAATCAAGGCTGAATAGTGCCTGAGAAAGCGATGGAAGCGGCGGCACACGGCGGCGACCGAAAAAGCACGACGGATTCCGGTGGATTTCGTCCAAACCGGGGCTGATCAAAGGCTTAACGGATGGTTCTCAAGCTAAAAATCAATATTTTCACATGAAAATGAGCTCTAGGGGTTGTTGGGGTCAACATATATCAACGTGGGCTATATTTTAAATTCGGGTAACAGAAAACTAGTTCATCGACTGAAACAACGAAACAGATTTGGAAGGTCAAACGACCTCGGATTGAAGTGATTCAAAGTTCTATGAATTCATCTCAGATAGGACTAAGACATATCCAAAAATCATGAAGATCCAATGCTCGAATTTCCATCGGCGTCTGATTGAAGTTGGCGATAGAAAATTGGAACCAGCAGAGAGAGAGAGAAAATCCAAAATTTTAGAGAGAGAGAGAGGAGAGAGGCTCTGGTGATAAGAGAGAGAAAAAGAGAAGAGAGAAAGTAGATATCATCCTTAGGCAATAATTGGAGTTACTATTCATTGAAAGAGACTTAAAGTTGAATGAATGGACTGATTTTCGAGCTATCAGTGAATTTTCGGATTGATAAAGCTTGGGCATCAATAATTTTCAGTCAAAACTAGTCAAAATGGGCAAAAAGATGATCGACGAGACATTTCTCGAAATTCGTGAAAATTTCAAGACTGGTAAGGGCTCAATCGATGCTGATTTTGGCTTAATCGCGATCGGAAAATAACTCGGAATACTACCGAACAAATTTTCTAGCCTCACTAAAATTACTAACACTCTCTAACCATGGAATCTAGCACAAGACAGGGGTGAGATAACAATTTTCAATTTTGCCCATTTTCTCTTGGCATTCCAATGCCACGCTGTCAATTTATGCCTTTCAAGGCGACATCCGATTTCAACCTCTGTAACACTCTCGAGAGTCGATTGTCCAATTCCGGAATTCAATTCGTGACCTCATTCATAAGACGACAGCTTTAAATAAATTCTCAAATTAACGGGTGGCTTTTAGGAGTCACGCGTATCGACCATTTGGTCCACGTACTTATATTCCTAGCTAGCCTTTTCCCTTTGGTTAGTCATCATAGAGTGGCCAGCTCCAAGTGAGATTCATTTATAGTGCCTCCATGAAATAACCATTCTATATTCAAATTCCGGAAAAAAAGGATCGAAACTCAGGATGTCACAAAACATGTCATATAATATGCATTAAATAACATAAAAAAATTATCTATGGGCTAAGTTTCTAATTTAAATATATTCATAATAATTATATGATGAAATTATCATATTATATTCCTTTTCCTAATTCCTGTGGAGAAATTAAGAAAATAATGTGGTGTTTCAAACCTATTAATCATACTAATATAATGAAAATTTCTATGAATAAAATTCATTGTATTAATATAATTAATTACAAGCAAATATCATTTACTATATGTGATCTTGAGGCTCTTTATATAATTTTAATTAATCAGAGTTGTTGTAGCTAAACTAGTTTAATTAAAAAAATGTACATATCACTAGACATTTAATTTCTTGCAAATATACTTTATTGCATATAAGGGCAAATCTATAAATTTACATGTGCAAGGATTGAAATTTAAATTCACTGAAGGGGTAAAGCCTTAAATAAACTGAATGGGGGTTAAATTTGTCAATGCTGCACAATTGGGGAAAAATCGTAAAATTTGGTGGGTAGGGGCATTATGGGAAAGGAACACGCGGAGGGGGGCAAAACCAAATTTCTTGCTCCGGGGGGTAGAAGAGTAATTTCTCGACTTGTGATAACCTCCTCCAACTGCAGCGCACATTTTCTTTCAATTTTATTGCATTTTTTTAATATAGGAATGGGTCCCTGCCCATGTGGAGCCCCATCTCTCCTCACAAACCCCTAGCAAGAAGACCCGAAAAAAAAACCAAAAACAGAGCAACAGGAAGCAGGAACAGAACGGACCCC